>CABHPQ010174957.1:20004-72087 GCA_902168405.1 Peromyscus aztecus | reverse complement strand
AAAGGCATAAATTGATATTACTTACATGGGGTCATATATTTCTGTCTCTATCTTGAAAATGTAATTTGACTATTTAAAAAAATAGTTTTTCCACAAATGTGTGTATAGGTTTCTTCATTCTTATATTGCTCTTTGAAAGTTTCTTATTGTGTTATGGTAGATAGACTTTTCTTTTCTTGCATTTTTATATGTATGTGTGTGTATATGTGATGTCATGAGTGCACCACATGCATACAGTAGCTCAAGGATGCCAGAAGGAAGCAGATCCCCTAGAGCTAGAGTTAGTGATGGTTATGGGCCATCACGAAGATGCTAGCAAATGAACACAGGTCCTCAGCAAGAGAAGTAACAAGAACTCTTAACTGATGAGCAATATCTCCATCCCCACTCTTTCTCCTTTCCTCCCCCTCTATCTTTCCTTCCTTCCTTCCTTCCTTCCTTCCTTCCTTCCTTCCTTCCTTCCTTCCTTCCTTCCTTCCTTCCTTCCTTCCTTCCTTCCTTCCTTCCTTCTTGTCTCTCTGGCTTCAGAGTAGTCTTAATAACAAGCAGCCTACATTTCCACGTACCCACACTACCTAATTAAACATAAAACATTACCCATTTGCTGGGTCTCTCTTCTTGATTGACCCCCACAATTACATCCTTCTATACACATACTAGCCACCTTCCTCAACTGGGGCTCATCATTCCCATTGACATCTTCAGTGTGTCATAAACATCTTTGTTATGAATCAATGCATTCATATTCTTATAAGATTTAAACTAGCATGAAAATATTCACTATATACATTACTATGGAAACTCTTTTATTCACTTGATATATGTCAACATAAACAAGTTAAGTTTCTTCATTTTGGTATTACACAGTATTATCCTGTATGAATACACATTGAGCTGTCAATTCCTCTTTTAAGGGGCATTTTTTATTAACATTTTGTTTTCCTTGATTATCCACTGGGAACATATTTTTCAAGTCAAGAGTCAGTGCTGTAAGTAGCTGAGAATGTGGACCTTGGTCTTAGACTGACAAATTTGAAGTCTGGTTATACCTCTTAGTTGTTGTGTTCATTTGGAAACTTATCTAGATTCTTTGTCCCTCAGCATTTCCTCTTAAGATGGACATAGTAACATCTGTCTCATAGGAATATTAAGAAAAGAATTAGCTTTAGGGAATTAGCATGCTTCTTTTATGGAAACATATGTCATCATTTCACAGGAAGAAATCTCTGCTGAGCTCTCTCTGGATGCTCAATCTGAAGTCTTTGGCATTGTTTCCTCGTCAGACCCTTGCTTCACAGAGACTATACTGCTCTAAATCTGCCTTCTGCTGCTGTTACATCTTCATTTCCCCATGCCCATGTCCAAACAAAAAATACATTCGCTACTTTTTATTTCCTCCAAACAGTTTTCATATGGTTTTACCTCATTCTTCTCTGACACATCAAATGTTGTCAGAGTGGTTGCTGTCTTCCACTACGCAGAGAAGTCCTCCTCTTCCTGATCATGTATCCACCACAGGACAATTTCTCTCTGTAGCTTAGCTCCACTAGCTCTTGGACTAGCCTCCATATCCTTCCCCAGCCTCTCCTTTCCTGCCATGGACTGGGCCCTTTCAGTGCTTACAGCCAGCTAGAATCTCTTGTCCACCTGCTGTTGCCCTTACAGAATACCGTGCTCTGCCTTTTCCGCATGGTAGCACAGCCCATCTTTTGTTTCTCTCAATTTAAATATTTATTTGAGAATTTTACACATGAGTACAGTATACACACCATTTTCCCTCCTTCTTCTCTAAAACTGCTATGTTTCCCAAATAAATTGTTGACCTTTTTAACTATTGCCACACACACATACACCTTGTAGAGTCCATTTGGTGTTGCTTGAATACATATGGGTTTAGGCTGACCACTTGGAATGGGCTAACATATCAGTAGCATGTCCTCCTGGAGAAGACTGATTATTTGTTTCTCAGAGCCATTAGTTGCCATTGGCACTTTATCTAAAGGAGAGTCCTTGTGAGTCATCCCCTAGCCCCATTGGCATGTCCGTTGGTGTTGTCTTTATGCAAGTCTTGTTTCAGGTACCACATTGCTGCGATTCCATGAGTGCAGCTTCTCTGTCATGAGTGCAGGCCACTATCTCACAGCAGGTTGTCTGCTCTTCTGGATCTTAACATCTCTTTGCTCCCTCTTCTGTAATGTCCTCTGAGCCTTAGGTGCAGGGGCTGTGTTGTAGCTGTGTCAATCATGGTTGGACACCTCTCACTCTGTTGTTCTCTGTATTTGGCCAGTTGTAGATTTCTGCAATGGTCTCTAATTGCTGCCTAAGAACCTTTTCTTAATGAAGGGTGAGAAGGATGAGTATTTATAATGCATTTAGAAGTTCTACTGGTTTAGCAATATGGAAGTAGTAGTAGCAGGTTCTCTTCTTGTGTCTGATATCACCATCCATAAGTAGTGAGCTAGGCTTAAAATGTCAGGAATGAATTCATGAATTCCCTCCCATTGAGCAAGTCTTAACTCCAATTAGACAACTGTTGGTCTCCCCCAAAATGTTAAGTGCCACTACTGCAGCATTGGGCTTAAATAGTGCTTACTCAGGAGGCCAGCACTGATCCTTCAGCCTCCTGGGTTCACAGCCAGCGAGTTTCCTTCACTCATGTATACTCACACATCTGTTGAATCTTTATGCCACTCAAAAACACCAAGTTTTATAAGAATCAGAGACAGTATTTTTTGAGATAGGGTCTTATCATATTGACTATGGAAGCCTAAAGCTTTTTATAATAGCCTGAGCCAGCTTCAGATCCCATGATTTCCTTGCTCCTGCCTCTTGTGTCCTGGGATTATTAGCACTGTCCAGCAGGGAGAGTTTCTTACTCACTGTCACATTTGCATGATTAGTTTATATTAATTGAATATAGCATAAAAAATCTAACACATAACTCAGAAAAGGAGGGCATATATGGTAGACCTGAAATAAATTTGATTTGTATACTGAAAGATTCATTGGAAGTCGCCTTTGGAAAGAGAGCATCCTTAGCTTTGAAGTAAATGGATCTTGAGTTTTGTTGGTAGTCAGTAAATATAGTTATAATTTGCCTTGTAAATCATAGCACAGAGTTTTAAAAATATTTCAATACTCTGACATACCTAAATGGAAGTTTTCTTTCTGAAATTGGCCATATTTCCTTGTGAGCACCAATATTCCTGAAGAAAAGGTAAGATGTCTTCCCATTCGAATGATTTATTCTCTGTATAACAATAAAAATTTATAAGATCAAAGCAAAAAGCCAATATAGATTTAGTAGACTATTTAATGAAAGCTTCTTTATGTGTTATGGCTTCCAGGTAGCTAATGTTCTTTTTTATTGTATGATGGAGAACACCCAGTCAGCTACCACAGGAATCCAAGCTTCAATTCCTAGTTCAAATTCCACAAAGTGTAGCTTCCTGAAGAGCAGGCTGTAACTGCACTGTGGGGCCATTCCAGAAGGGGCTGGTGGAAATCACTCAGATATTTCTGAGGAGGAGTTATCTCAGAGAAAGGCTCCCACAATGAAACAAATTTACTTCTCAAAATTTAATTCCATATATTTCTAAGAAACAGAAAGCCCTGCATATAGCCATTAGACAGGAACAATAATCCTTATTATTGGTAATATTAGATACTTAATCATACTTAATAACAAGTTCTGGAAAATGGTTTATAAGACAATAAAATTAACACTGCAGATAATATGATTTTTTAAAAAGTGCAGAAAGACAAAAAATAATGAGCATGCACTGTACAATCTTTAGGGAAATGTTTTAATATGGGTTTTCATGTATTTAAAACAGATGTACAGACTTTTATTTCATTTTTGGTATGCATTTTCCACCATTATTAGTGTTAGAGGCCCCACATCCTAAATTATCATTACTCTTTTCTACCTCTTTTCAGCATGAGTAATTAGAAACCCACCACACTTGACTCTTTAAGGCACTGCCTTGTGGAGGGTATGGTACGTGAGCAGAGGTGAGGACCTGCCTTCAGTAAGCTACTGGTCCTCTGCCATGTGAATTGATGAGATGTCTAGAATCACATTTCATAAGACTTAAAAAAGCATTGCTGAGCCAGCTCCTTACACAATCACCCAGCAGAAGAGTAAGCATGAAACAGGATGCCAGACAAGTTACTGTCCTTCCTTCTTACCTACTTCCTTCTTTCCTCCCCCCCTTTACCTTCCCTGTCTTCCTTTCTTCTCTATCATGCTATTATATGTCCATCATTTTTTTCTATCTCCCTTTCCCTCTAACATGTCCTAATACACCATTCTCATTTCTGTCATTCACCTGTAGTAGCACTGTCTCACAAATGTGACATGTTGCTGCTGCTGCTCCCTGTCTGTTATCTCAAATAGTAACTAGCATCCAAATATGAGCTATTGAACTACTTCCAACTTTGAGCTCTTGAAATACAGTTTAGCCATTTCATTTCAATTAAACATGTGTTTACACAGCTGTCTTTGGATAGTGACTATGGCATACATGAATAGAAGTCAACCCTGACCTTTGGAATGTCACAGTCCAGGACTTTTGTAGCAACAGCATTCTATGCTAGATATTGTGAGAATTAGTGAATTGGAAAGTGTACTGTTCATTATCAAAAGCAATCTCAACAAAGAAGCAATGCAATCAAAAGTCAACTCAGATATAGCAAATGTATAAATGCATAATCCATGATACATGCAAGCTAGCAAAAGGAGCATAGCTTAAAAATATACCCAACAATTCTAGGAAATGTAGTAGGTTTTAATCAAATGATTTATGCACTTAATATTTATATCCTACCCAAAATAATTGTATTAGCAGACTTTAGACTTGCATTCTAGCTTGGCCCTTGTACTATCTAAATATATGAGGCTGCATGACCTATGGATGGATGCTCCTTGATCTCAGACCTTTAGTGTAGCTCCGTTTTATCAATAGAATCTCCGAAGATGGTACCCAGTCACTGCCTCCCCAAGTCTTCTACTGTGACAAAATAGGATTCCCTCTACCATTGACCAGTCCTCAGAGGAATTATTGTCTCATCAAGACCTTCAGGTGAATTTGAGATTTTGAAGGCTGTGAACTGTGCTAAGGGTGGGAGAGAAGGCTCTCCACTGCCTTACTGCTTCTGAGTCCCTCCTTCCTGACAAAGAGCTCCATGTCAAAGCTAGGCTCGGGTTGTTTCTTGGCTTCCTCTGTCTTTGCTGCTGCCCTTTCCCTGTGTTTTCTCCCTTTTTGTGGCTTTCTAAAGCTTTGATGCTGTTTCTCACCTTCAGATATTAATCACTTCTTGTCGCGCCTCTCTTCTTCCCCATCACTCACAAAGGCAGTCATCTTCAGAGGTTTTTTATTTTTATGACGTATTCATAACATAGTTTCATTAACTTTCAGATCTCAACCTAGGAGATGTAGAACTACTATCACAGTGTTGGTACTGAACACCCTACCATGTTTTAGTCTTTGCAGTATCTTCATTTGAGAAGCATACAATGGGAGAAAACCAGACAGATAGGAAAAGCTTAATTGAAATTATAGTTAATCTATCATTTTATTTTACTTGTATTTTTCTTCCTTAGAATGTTAGAATTGAAACACACTATGCACAAAGACAGAGCATAGGCTTTGGTCACACAGCCTGTTTCCCTAAGAAGTATTCAGTTGTTGTGCCTTTTAGGTCATAGAATCTCTGTACTCAGTTTATAGCTCTCACTAGAAAGATGCTTTTTGAGGCATAACATAAATGTTCTCTCGGGCAGAATCTGTTTTTAATTTTTATGTGTGTAGACTATATATCGTTCTTTCTTAGAGAATGTTTCATAAATATTTAGAAGCTGGTCCAGTCTCAGTGGCTCAACTACTGTTGTTTAGAAAATTCTTATACTTGTTTAATGATACAAGCCTCTTGATCGATGCTTTTTTCTTAAAATTTCAATTTTGAATAATTGCACTACTCAATTCTCCTTTCCCAAGTCATTCAGTACCTCACAAAGTTATTATCTATCCCTACCTACATTCAGCAAGGATTTATGGTGGCATTTAACACATTCAGTGACTGCGATAGTCACTTCTGTAGATGGAAGGCCTAACTCATCATTCCTGAATAGAAGGCATTTTTCAGTCAATTCTCTATTATCCACAGTAATGGATGGAAGCACTAGTGCAGATAATTTGAGCCACGGAATGGGTCCAAAGCAATTTTATATTTTACTTTGGTGTAAGCATTAGTATTTATATTTGAGTGCATGCATGATTGATGTTTGGCCATTCAACCTAAGTGATGAAAGCAAACAAGAGGGAAGTTTGTCGAGTGGGCAGAACACCTGGCTTCCGATTGTCCCTCTCCAGCATTCTAACGTTCTCCACCACTCACCTTTGAAAACAAAAAGCATCACTTAACATGCTGATGAGAAATAAGAGCCTAGAGCAGAATTTCCTTATCTCTAAGCTTCTGACTCAGACCTTTCCTGGGACAGAGATGCAATTAAGTTTTTTGGTTGAGGCCATTTCTCTTCTAGTTACTGCTGGAAAAGAAAGGTTTAATTAGTCATGAGAGACGATAATGCTGTTGAGAGTCTGTCCGTACACTGTCTGAAAAGGTAAATGCAAAATCTCCTGTGTCATAGTTGGTTTCCCCTTGCTGAGTATTTCTCTCTCTGTGTTTCTCAGGGTAGATGCTTGTTTTCGTTCTTTCTTGGCCAATTGTAATAGATTCACCACTGTTGTAGGAGTTTCCCAGACTCTAACAAGGCCGGTGCTAGTGAAATAACTCAAATTTGAAAGAATATAGCAGCATGAAAGGAAGTGAAGTCAACAGGAAGCCAGAAAATCAATATGATACATATCACACCACAAGCTGCCTGTGAACTCTAGCAGCGAAGAGGTAAGGTATGTGTTTACACATGAATAAACATAATGCAGCTACAGACCAGACATACATATATGGTTATTCTGCTAATAACAATCTTTAGGTTTTGACTACTGTTGCTGGAGAGGTCCCACCAAGCCCCGCAGTTCCACAACCCACGTATAAAATAAACACACAGACTCTTACATTATTTAAACTCCTTGGCCATTAGCTCAGGCCTATCATTGTCTAGCTCTTACTCTTATATTTAACCCATTTCTATTAATCTCTACTTTGCCACGTGGCTTGTGGCTTACTGGTACTTTACATCTTCCTTGTCCTGGCGGCGACTCCAGGCAGTCTCCCCTATCTTTCCTCCTTCCTCAATCCTCCTCTCTGTTAGTCCCTCCTATACTTCCTGTCTGGCTACCGGCCAATCAGTGTTTATTGATGCAAAGCGATATCCACAGCAGACTACAGCAATCAAAATTATGTTAATAATATTAATATATTTCAATAAAAATTGTCCAGATTTTCCACTGACAGAGATTGAATTCAAGTGCCAATATATCTATCAAGTTCTATTAAAAGCAAATCTTATTATAATACTATGGACAAATATACATGCAACATTCTAGAAGGTTATTTCATGACTAGATTATAAGACATTCTACATTACAAGACATTCTACATTAAAAAAAAAACTTTGTTGATTATTGATCTTTAACTGCAACTTTCTTGTGACATGGCAAACTAGTAACCAAAGAGCAAGGTCAGTGTTTAATGCATAAGTCACATTTCTTTTTCATGTCTATGAAAGGGAATGGGCTTCAATAACTGCCCAGTTAGACTTTACTGAAGGAGATGCTAAGATGAACACATTACTTTTAGCATTAGAAAGAGTACCCTCCCCCAAATAGAGAGAAAATTCCTGAGCTGCCATTTGAGTTCTATGTCTTAATTTTGTTCCTATGTCCCAGCCTCTTTACTTCTTCATCTCAATTACACTATTTTATCCTAGCAAGACTATTTAATTATCAGAATTTTATCACAAATCTAATATATACATTTTATGTACCATGTACATATAATTATAAATTAAATGATTCAAAAATAAGGAGCATTAATTCTCAGGGCACCTACCAGAGAAGAATCTAATGACGATTTGTTTTTGGTATTATAGCAGGCAGAACTTGTGCATACAGAGTTAAAATGACATACTTTAAAAATGGATGAAAAGGTGCACAGAGTAAAGATATTGCAGTATTGATGTAGCTGGTTATTGTAAACTAAGTGCAGCTGAAAGGCAACATCAAGGAACTAACAATACTTTCATTACCAACATAATGAATAGTTGCTGTATGCTCATTAAAAACTCTAGAGGTACTGGAGAGGCACATTTTGGCTGAGGAAAATCAGCACAGTTATAAATAAAGAATAACTCCCAGGAATACCTACTTTTTTTAATTAAATTTTTTCATTTATTTTCCATCCAAACCTAAGTTTCCCCTCCCTCCTCTCCTTCTGTTCCACCAAACCCTCCCCCATCTACTCTTCTGTTTCTGTTCAGAAAGGGGCAGGCCTTGAATGGGTGTCAACAAGGCATGGCATATCAAGTTGAGGTAGGACTAAGCTCCTCCCTTTGTATTAAGGCTGGGCAAGGCAACCCAATATGGGGACTAGGTTCCCAAAAGCCATCTCAAGCCTTAGGGACTCCCACGGCTAGGAGTCCCACAAATAGACCAAGCTACTCAACTCTAACAAATATGTAGATGGCCTAGGTAGGCCAACGCAGGCTTGGTAGCTGTTTGTCCAGAGTCTGTGAGCTCCTATGAGCCCAGGTTAGTTGTGGGTTCCCCTGTGATGTCTTTGATCTCCCTTGCTTATATTATCCCTCCTCCCTCTCTTCAACAGGATTTCTGGAGCTGGGCCTGTACTTGGCTCTGGATCTCTGTATTTGTTTCCATCAGTTACTGGATGAAGGCTCTCTAATGACAATTAGGGTAGTCACCAATCTGATTATAGGAGATGGCCAGTTCAGGCACTCTCTGCACCATTGATTGCTAGGAGCCTTAGCTGGGGTCATCTCTGTGGATTCCTGGAAGATTTTCTGTCACCAAGTTTCTCTCCAGCCTCTGGGGCTGTAGATTGTAGCCTGCTTAGCCTTTAATTTACAGCTAATATACACTTATGAGTGAATATATACCATGTTTGTCTTTCTGGGTCTGAGTTACCTCACTGAGGATGATTTTTTCTAGTTCTATATATTTGCCTGCAAAGTTCATGATGTCATTTTTTTTTACAGCCGAGTAATACTCCATTGTGTAAATGTACCACATTTTCTTTATCCATTCTTCAGTTGAGGGGCATCTGGGTTATTTCTAGATTCTGGCTATTACAAATTATGCTACTATGAACTATGAACATAGTTGAGCAAGTATCCTTGTGGTATGATTGATCATACTTTGGATATATGCCCAAGACTGGCAGAGCTGGATCTTGAGGTAGATTGATTCCCAATTCTCTGAGAAACGACCAAATCGATTTCCAAAGTGTATGTACAAATTTGTACTCTCATCAGCAATGGAGGAGTGTTTCCCTTACTCCACATCCTCTCCAGTAGAAGTTGTCATTAGTGTTTTTTATATTAGTCATGCTAACAGGTGTAAGATGATATCCCAGAGTCATTTAGGTTTACAAGTTCCTGATGGCTAAGGATGTCAAACAATTCTTTAAGTGTATCTCAGCCATTTGAATTCTTCCACTGAGAATTCTCTGTTTTGATCAGTACCCTATTTTTTAAATTGGATTATTTGGTATTTTAGAGTCTAGTTTCTTTAGTTCCTTAAATATTTTGGATATCAGCCTTGTGTCAGATGTGGAGTTGGTAAAGATCTTTTCCCATTCTGTAGACTGCAGTTTTGTCTTATTGACAGTGCCCTTTAACTTACAGAAGCTTTTTGGTTTCATAAAGTCCCATTTATTAATTGTCAATCTCAGTGACCTGTGCTACTGTGTTATATTCAAGGAGTTGTCTCCCATGCCAATACATTCAAAGCTACTTCACACTTTCTCTTCTATTGGGTTCAGGGTAACTAGACTTATGGTGAGGTCTTTGATCCACTTGGACTTGAGTTTGTGCATGGTGATAGATATGGGTCTATTTGCCTTCTTCTACATGTTGACATCTACTTATGCCAGCACCATTTGTTGATGATGCTTTCTTTTTTTCACTGTACAATTTTGGTTTTCTTTGTCAAAAATCAGGTGCTCATGGGTGTGTGGATTAATGTCAGGGTCTTCAGTTTGATTCCACTGGTCCACATGTTGGTTTTTATGCCAATACTATGCTGTTTTTATTACTATCACTCTGTAGTAGAGTTTGAAATCAGAGATGATGATACCTCTGCAATTTCCTTTATTGTATAGTATACTTTTAGCTAATCTGGATTGTTTATTTCCATATTGAGTTGAGTATTGTTCTTTCCAGGTCTGTGAAGAACTGTGTTGAGATTTTGATAGGGATTACATTGAATCTGTAGATTGCTTTTGGTAAGATTGCCATTTTCACTACATTAATCCTCTGATCCATGAGCATGTGAGATCTTTCCATTTTCTGATATCTTCTTTGGTTTCTTTCTTCAAAGAATTAAAGTTCTTATAATACAGTTCTTTCACTTGTTTGGTTAGAGTTACCACAAGATACTTCATATTATTTGTGGCTGATGTAAAGGGTGGTATGTCTCTAATTTCTTTCTCAGCCCATTTATCATTTGTATATAGGAGTGCTACTGATTTTTTTGAGTAAATCTTACATCTACCCACATCACTGAAGGTATTGATCAGCTGAAGGAGTTCCCTGGTAGAATTTTTGGAGTCACTTATGTATACTATCATATCACCTGAAAATAGTGAAAATTTGACTTTCCAATTTATATTCCCTTGATCTCCTTTTGTTGTCTTATTGCTCTAGCTAGAACTTCAAGTACTATATTAAACAGCTATGGAGAGAGTGGACAGCCCTATCTTGTTCCTGATTTTAGTGGAATTGCTTTGAATTTCTCTCCATTTAATTTGATGCTGGCTGTTGGCTTGCTGTATATTGCTTTTATTATGTTTAGGTATGTCCTTTGTATCTCTGATCTCTCCGAGACTTTTATCATGAAGCGTTGATCGATCCTGTTTTCATATCCATTCTTTTAGCCTGTTTCTTTTTATTGGCAAATTGAGTCCATTGATGTTAAGAGATATTAATGAACAGTGATTGTTAATTCCTGTTATTTTTTAGTTTTGGTGGTGGTGGTAGTGTGTGTGTGTGTGTGTGTGTGTGTGTGTGTGTGTGTGTGTGTGTGTGAGTGTTTCCCTTCTTTGGGTTTGGCTGGTGTGAGATTATCTATTGCCTGTGTTTTCATAGGTGCAGCTTACTTTCTTGGGTTGGAGTTTGCTTTCTTGTACTTTCTATAGGGCTGGATTTGTGGATATGTATTGTTTAAATTTGCTTTTGTCACAAAATATCTTCTTTTCTCTGTCTGTGGTAATTGAGAGCTTTGCTGAGTTTAGTAGTCAGGACTGTCATCCGTGGTTTTTTAGAGTCTACAAAATGTCGGTCCAGGACCTTCTGGCTTTTAGATTCTCCATTGAGAAGTCAGGTAAAATTCTGATACATCTGCCTTTATATGTTTCTTTGTCTTTTTTGTGTCTTTTAATATTCCTTCTTTATTCTGTATGTTTAGTGTTTTGATTATTATGTGTTAAGGGGACTTTTTTGTCCATTCTATTTGGTGTTCTGTAAGCTTCTTGTACCTTTATGGGCATATCATTTCTTAGGTTGGGAAAATTTTCTTCTATGATTTTGTTGACCATATTTTCTCTGCCTTTGAGCTGAGATTCTTCTCCTTTTTCTAACCCTGTTATTCTTAGGTTTGGTCTTTTTATTATGTCCCTGATTTCCTGGATGTTTTGTGTTGGGAATTTTTTGGATTCAATGTTTTCTTTGACCAATGAATCTATAGATTCCTCTGTTGTATCTTTAACACCTGAGATTCTTTCTTTCATCTCATGTATTTTGCTGGTGATGCTTGCATCTGTATTTCCTGTTCACTTACCCAGATTTTCAATTTCCAAAATTCCCTCCTTTTGTGTTTTTTTATTGCTTCTATTTCAATTTTCAAGCCTGTTTGAATTGTTTCTGTCACCTGTTTGATTTTTTTCGTTGCTTTCTTTAAGGGATTTATGGAGTCTTCCAATTTTTTGTTTGTCTTTTCCTCAATTTCTTTAAGGGAATTTTTCATTTCCTATTTAAAGGCCTCTGTCATCTTCATAAAGTTATGTTTAAGGTCATTTTCTTATGCTTCAGCTGCGTTGGAATGTTCAGACCTAGCTGTTACAGGATCACTGGGTTCTGGTGGTGTTATATTGCCCTTTCTGTTGTTGAATGTATTCTTACACTGGCATTTATGCACCTGGGTTTGGGATGATTATAGGTCTGGATGTTGATTTTTTTGTGTTGTGTTTGTTGGATGGATGTTTTATTCCTTTATTATCTGTTTTCTTTATTGTGTTCTGGCCTTAATGTCCAAAGGTTCTGGTGATTGACCGATCTTCAGGTCCAGTAGGATGTCTCAGCTGAGTTTGTGGGGGTTTGGGTGCCTATATCCAGTGTATCCTCCTGTTCTCCTGACTTGTGTGGGCTGTACTGTGCCTATGGAATCTTCTGGAGTTGTGGGGAAGGGTTGTCCAAGGCGAGGATGATGAAGGGGTCGCACAGCAGAGTGGACTGGGTCTTGGGGAAGCAGAATCCAGTGAGTGGTGACTGTGGTGCTCACGGGTCTTCAGGCATGTCTCTCACCTGCTGACTGGCTGGTAGGGACTGCACCAGAGCAGTGGAGTTCCAGTAGAGTTGGGGGAGAGGCTCAGCTGCCATGCTGGTGCTGAGATAGGAGTGAAAGGGTCACGGTATTTGCCCTAGGGCTCAGGGTCTGGAGGTTGGGTTAGTTCAGCTGGAAGGCCAGTCATTCACCCTTTTTTCAAGTTGGTGTGGATTGTACATGTGCCTATGTAGTCTGCTGGAGTTGTGGAGAAGTGCTAGCCAAGGGGAGGATGATGATATGGGTGGGGTTGGGCAGAGGAGTGGGTCTTGGGGGAGAATCCAGTGGATGGTGGTGGTGGTGCAGCCTGCAAGCAGGTCTCTCAGAATACCTACTTTTTAAATGAAGTATACAATGTAAATTAAAAATGTTGCTTTTTGTAGACAAAATTCTAAACAGTCTTATTAAATAAGAAATACAGATCCAAATACAGATTTAAAAGCCCAAGAGATCAGAGTACTATCGAAGAACCAAGACTACCTTTAGCTTATCACTTGCTGCCGTCGCTTCCCCTGAGAGTTTCTCCCTGTGTGACTTGTCTTTTTATTGCTTTCCTGTTCTGTCTTCTCATTGGCTCTAAACCCAGCCACATGACTTCCTCATCACTGCCTGTCTATACATACCTTCTGGTCTCTATGGTTGGTACTGGGATTAAAGACTCGGGTCACCATGCTTAGCTGTCTCCTTGACCACACAGAGACTCTGTCCGCCATGTGATCAGATTAAAGGCGTGTGCTACCACTGCCTGACTTCTGCTTTTGGCTTGCTATTTGACCTCTGATCTCCAGGCAACTTTATTTATTAACATACAAATAAAATCCCATTTCAGCTCAAATAAAATATCACTATAGCTTTTCTTCTTTAAAATGTGTTGAGATCAAAGCTAGAATAAATAGGAGCATGATTTCTAGGAAGTGTATAGAGGGTTCCAATACTCAAATCCTTACAAGCAAATCAAAGAAACTGTACTTCAATACAATAAAGTGATGGATTTCAGTTTTGGACCAGAAAATGCATTGTGTATCAATGCAAAGAATGACTAACTGAGTCATTAATGACATAATAAATGAATAATGAAGTTAATCATCATATGACAGCTTTCTGAAACTTTTGTTTTCACCTTAGTGGGATTAGGGTCTAAGACAATTAGTAAAACATTTAGTCTCTGTTCTGTACATCTAGCTGACTGCAAACAAATCTGACTCAGAAAGAAAACTAATCATAGGATATTAGAATTATTCTAAATATTATCATTTAAAGCATTTGCAATTTGCTCTGGATGGAACCCAGGGACTTGTGCATGCCAAAGAAGCTCAAGCCTTAAGTTATATCTACTGATTATTGGATTTTTAATATTTAGTTGTCAGTTAAAGAAGTCACTCCCTCTGACAAAATACAAGGTAAATAGGAACTCTAAAAGTTCAGGAAGTATGGGTTGGGTAAGACTGCTTTTTTATACAAGCACAAGAACTAGAGTTTAAATCCCTAGCATCTACATATAAATGACAGATGTGGTTATATTTGCCTATTGCTCCAGCACTGAGGAACAGAAGCAGGCAGATATTGGGGTTTTGCTGTCCAGATAGCCCACAAGCCTAGTCAAAGCAGAGATCTTGAGTTTGCTGAGTGACTTTGTCTAGTGGCACTTAGCAGGAGAGGGATAGAGGAAGACACACATGGTCCTCCTCAGTTCTCTGAATGTGCATACATAGGCACGTGTACTCATAATGGAATTTGAGCAACTGAAATGAAGTGAGTTAAAAAAATATGTGTCTGGTACATCCTCAAAGACAGACTAGGGAAATGCAGTGAATTCCATCTAAATATAAGCAAATGTTGACAATGCTTATCCCTAAATTGGGTATTTATATTGATCCACCTACGGGAAGTCTTTGAAAACATGATGGCTGAAGAGAAGACAACAAAGTCCGAGCCAGAGTGTGAGTAAGAATGATGGAGGGTAGGGAGGACAACTTGGAAATACTACCTGCTGGACATCGCATGGCTATAACAATCATGAACTCAGAGCAGCTGATGCTACCTACATAACACCTACACAAGACCGAGCCAGCTGAAATCCCAAGAAAGATGCACTGAGTGGATGATTTCAAGGCTCCACCCAATACTGGAGAGCTACTAACAGTGGGATAGTTGCTGGAGGAAGAGAATTATTATTGAGTGAGACTGTATTCACTATTAGGTTTCTCATGCTCCAGTAAATGTTCCCACATCAGTGTACAGATGGGTAGCACTCACGATACTTAATGAATCATGTTTTTAAAAAAATGAAAGAGGGAGGGGCCTGATATGGGGAACTGTTGGAGTGGGGAGGTTGGACTAGGCATGATCGTGCGTATATTGTCCATATGCATGAAATTATCAAAAATAAAATTTTAAAACCACATTAAGCCACAAACAAAATTCCTATTCAAGATATTATGAAGGCAGTGTTTATTCTTTCAAGCATCAGCAGGAAAGGAAGGAATTGGCATTTACCTATCATCTCATGTACTGTATTATCTAGCAATACTAATTCTAAGTTGTTTTTTTATCTAGTCAAGCCTTTAAAAAGTTAAACGTCTTGCTCAAGATGACATAATAAGTAGTGAGTCACAAATAAAAACCAGAAATATGAATCCAAACTCAATCCCCTTCTGCCATGATAGCATAGGGAGAAGAGTTAAGTTAAAAATAATTACTGAAAAATAATTCCCTTCTGTAAAACTAATTTGAATTGTAATTATCATTGATAAATAGTTTCAAAGTATAATAAATCAATCTTGTACAAATTATCCAAGACTAGGGAAAAGTAGAATTTGAGAAAAATTCTTGATACTGAATTTTGAATATAATTATAATTTCAAACGTTTATTTAAATGTAATTATCTTATACATGTATTGCTTACTGAATGCACATTGAATATTCCCTCTGTGCGATACACTGTATTAGGAATGGGATGTATAATTACAAATTATACCAATTTTGTTCTTGAGAAATCATAATTCAGAACTTTTTCTATCTCCAAATTAGGTTTAATAGGAAATTTGTTGCTATGGAGATCCTCACAAGACAAATGCCAGTAGACTTAAGAGTATGGCATATTTCTGAAGGAAGGAGATATTTCCGTAAGCCACACAGGAGCATTTATCTGATTACTTTATCATCACACTGGGCACCTAATGATTTATTTTTGCTAACAGACTCTAGAAAACCCACCCCTATCCTTCCCTCACTTCTCTTTCTGTTTTCTCATTTTTAGCCTTCTCTTCTCAGTCACTACTTTTCCTAAAGTCAGCTCTACTGTCTCCTTCAGACACTCATGTGTTAAAGCCAGCATTAGAAATTCCTCATAAATACGTGTAGATGACTCCAGTGCTACCAATAAATAAAAGATCAACTACAACTGGATACATAGATGTGGATAAACAGGGGCATCACAAACATTGTAAGTGAGGACTATTTAACTTGTTTGAAAACTAATTTTCTTATCTCCTAGCCCATTACGTGTTGCATGAGTTTATGAAAATATGCCTTGCTAGTTCCCTAAATAAACTCCTGTGTGTAATGGCTCATCTTTTTTATTTTCAAAGCAGTACAGGATTTGAAGGAAAAGAAGGTAATACATGAGGACTCACTATTTCACACTGGTCATAAACAGTGCCTTTCTGGAAGGGGTTGTGACTGAGGAGTATTTGCACACATTATAGCTGCATCCAAAGGAGCATAACAGTCTAGGGTGTGCCCACACATTTCATTTCACTCACCTTACCAAAGCAATTCTTCCAGCATTTTTATAGTCACTCAGTTCTGGAGTCTTTTACTGTTTTCACTACCTGCTCTAGAAACATATCATGTAGTGGCTAGGGACCAAGAAGTGAGTAACTACAGGTATTTAACACAGATCCACATGTACAGCTAGAAAAAAAAATGATACTTGGCATACACTCTCCATTAAATTTGAACTGTTTATAATCTACCATAGGTAAACAGTTACATATTTATCACACAAATATCTAATGCTGCATGTAAAGCATGCTTTCTATGTGAAATATTCCAACATTTCCCCAAGAATCTTTGTAAAGATGAGGAAGAGATGAGGTAATAAAGTATGGGTCTATAAAAAGCAAGTATTTATTTCCCCGGGTATCTAGGCCCATAAGTGATTTCAAAACAGTCCCTTTCTCAGGACCAAGATACACAAAATCCAAATATATAATCGTGCAAGTATGCTACACCATCAGTTCTCATGTTCTTCCAGCATTGCATTTATGAGAATAAGCATTAGCCCTTTGAAAACAAAGGAACGTCATCCTTCTCTTAATCATGTTGTATTTTACTGGAAAGGACAAATTCCAAACCACTTATCCTACTCGCCCTGATTCCATTGAGAAAAGAAAAAAGTTCTGAATTATGAGAATAATGGAGCCCCTTTTGACATGAGAGAAAATTATGCCTAATGAAATATAATAATCTCTCTAAATACTACACATTAAACATTTGGTACAGAAATGTACATTAATGTACTATAACATTAGCAAAGTAAGTGATAAGTTCCTAGGACCTCCAACACTCTTCGGGACCTCAAAGGACCCACTGACTTTGCATTAAGGATACAATTGCTGGAAATGCTGTTCGCTGCACTTTGTCGTTGGTTCTGGTTTTTCTTGGACTGAAAATTTCAACTATACTACCAACACTGTCATTCAAAAAGGTACCAATTAAAAAATTTCATGTTCTGATTATACACTCACATTTTAGATTTTGAGAGACAGAGACCTTTGCTTGAAATGCCTTTAAGGTAGTTGGTGAAACAGAGTCAATTTGTAATTATATTTTATTTCATAGGTGACCAAAAGGGAATACAACTTTTAGATAGAAGTACTTATTTAAATGGTGACTTATTTCCTATGTAACAGAAACTCGTACATTCTCACCCTCTATCCTTAGTCTCTTCCATTGTACAGATTTATTTTCGCCATACCTTGGGTCTCTTGATTTCTAGACAAAGAGAACTGTCTGACTCCTCTGTGGTAGTTTAAATTTATTTATTTTTAATATTTATTTTACTTTTTGTGTACGAGTGTGTGACTAAGTGTGTTTAAATGCACTCTGTGCATGCAAAAGCCCACAGAGGACAGAAGAGGCATAGTATCCTCTGGAATTGGAGTTATAGATAGTTGTGAGTCTCCAAGTAGATGCTGGGAACCATACTTGAGTCCTCTGCCAGAGCAACAAATGCTCTTAGCCACTGAGCTGTCTCTTTAAACCTTTATTTCTTTTTAATTAATTAACTTATTTTTGTAAGTATGTGTATGTATACAGGTATGTTCATGTGTGCATGTGGATGTGCATGTATATTTAACCATGAGACTAACTTTGAATTATCTTCCTTGATTTCTCTCTCTCTGTTTTTTTTTTTAACAGAGTCTCTCATTGAATTTAGAGATAATGGATTGGCTAGACTGTCTGGCCAGTGGGCTCCAGGGAACCACATATCTGCTCTAACCTGCTCAAGGGATTACAGATCTCACCATGAAAGCTTTTACATGGTTAGAAAAGTCCTTATGCTTATGTAGTAGACACTTTAGTGGTATAGATAAAAATAGTAATAAGGAAAAATTGTGAGATAGAGGTTCATCTAAGATGTCAAGAGAGGGAACAAATTGAACAAAGTTGATAAGAAACACCCAGCTAATTGAGATAAATACCACAAACAAGGGTTATAATTAAAAATCTAATATGACATGCCTTCGTGAAAGAACTGAAATTATAATGCTTGATGAGAAAAAGTTGTCTGTCTTGAACTTGAATAGACAAAGAGTGGTGATTTGAAATTATACTTTTATTATTTAAAATAATAAAAGAGAAATAATGATTCTTTGTCAAGAATTGTTTTCAGTTAGAAAATGAATAGAAGATGTCATTCTATAAGAGTGAATTAGTGGTAAATCTTCTGCATGCTATGACAAATTAAATTCAATTGTCTAACAATGATGAAAATTGCTAACTCAGAACTTTAGCAAAGACATGGTCAAATAGCTCAGTGATATTTTGGAATACAGATTTCTTCCACCTCTTTTCTCGTTCTTTCACAGTACTTTTTCAATCCAAAGCAAACCTTAGCTTTAAGAGAAAGCTTTATTTAAGGTAGTAAGATGGAGGCCAACTTCTGGTGGCAAAGAAACACTTATATAGTTATACCTAGTAGAAAAAAAGCTTGTTTTTTTCCAGCACAATTTTTGGAAAAATGATCCAACTTCGTTGCAACAAACACAGAGAAAAATATTTCTACAATTTGCGCTAGCCAAAATTGTGTTAGGGTTCCATTGGTAGTGAGGGAAAGCAGTTGTCAGCTTCTATAAACTAGACTTTCTTCATAGACAAGGCTATACATGTAATTGCAATGTATTTAAAACAAAAGAAGAAAATACCCTGAGCAATCTAATTGTCAAATATGTGCAAATGGCAGGTTTGATTTTGCAGCAGGTGGCAGAGACTGTCTTGGGATTTTCTACCATCTCTGTGAAGGACGTTAAAATAGGAAATGTTCCGCTTCTCAGGTCACTTGAGCAACTGGTCTACCTGAAATAAACAGGAATAGTCAGCTTATATAGTTATGGTTAAGAAGCACAATTTCTTTAAGGTCAAATTCATTTTCTTTTCTTTTGCAGCTTCTTATGCTTTTTCTTCACTGAATTCTTGCCCTTGTCACTTACAACACAGGCCTGTAAGTAGAACACAATTCAAAAAGTGGTGATACTCACAACATGGCTTTCCTAATCCATGGAATTATTTAAATATTATTTGCATCCTTTTTGGTCTTTTGAAAGGACCAAGAAGTTTGAAAGTTAAGAAACATATAAAAGAAAGCTTAGTCAAGTCCAGTAATATGGCTTTGGGTATTTTTCTACAACTTAAGCATATAGTTAATACACATATCTCATCATTTTCTTATGGTTGAATGAAAAGAAAATGCTGAATAGAAACCCACCTATGAAATATGTTTATGTTAACACACAGATGTTTCTACTTTTCACCTCTTTCTACAATATACTAAAGAGTATTTGTCAGGTTTATGACACCTAATAACTGAAACACTTCTTGTGATGAAATGGTCCTAATTGCAATTTTAAAAGAATAAGATACATTGGGATGAAGAATCCAGGGATTGAACCCAAGGTCTCATTCATGTGAGGCAAGTGCCATACCACTGAGATACTACCCAGATCCAAATGTTCCCTTATAGCATGAAGGAATCAATGAAGACTCTGAAATTTTCATCTATTTCTGCATAAGTAATAAAAGCAAATTTCTGTTGCTATCACACACATATGCTATACACACATATGTATATACTTGCACATAAATATATATATATATATATATATGTACACATGCACATAAATATACTTACGTGTACATAAATGTGTATTATAAACTATGGTTGGTATTCTAAATAATTCCTTTAAAATTTAGTCTTCTCTTTGTAAACCTACCTCTTTGAGTGACATGCCTGATTCTAGAAACTTTACTATTCCATGACTAACTCTCATAATCTAATCTGACTTTCTCCCTAAGAGGTTGTTAGTGAAATGTACTCTAAACGGTATTCAACTGTGAAATTTGTTCTTTATAAAGGCACAATTATATTCATAATGCATCATCTGGAAAAAGTAAGCTGACCAATGACAGTTCTTTACATTCTAACTTAATGTATCTTTCTTTATGCTATGCAAATAGACTAATAGTATGCACTACTCCCAAACAACACCATTTTGTGCATAAACACTCTTTTATAGTCACACTTTATTCAGAAAATATGCTGGGAATCTTGATTTAATGCATAAGATGATCTTAGGAGTATTATTGGGTATCTCTTTAATTTTAGATTAAAGTTAAACATCATTCGCCATGGCTTCGATATCAGTCTGCCTTCCTCTACAGCCTGTGGCCTGAGCGGTACCGGTACCTACCCCAGGAGTTCACAGCAGTGGACTGGCCCTTGCTACATTAAAAGTATGTGTGACCAGAAGGCATGATCAAAAACACAGTTATGTCAAATGAGATTCAAAAGGACTCAGTGGAGTGTGCTACTCAGGCATTGGAGAAGTACAACACAGACAAGGATGCTACAGCCCATATCAAGAAGGAGTTTGATAAGAAGACAAACCCCACCCCCTGGGCACTGCATTTGTGGGATGGAACTTCAATATTATATGACACATGAAACCAAACAACTCAACTATTTCTACCTAGGTCATGTGGCCATTGTTCTTTTCAAATCCAGTTAAAAGCATGGACTGTGCCAAGCACTCAGTAATCCATCCAAAAACAAGGACTGCATCCTAAATTCCAAATACCAGAAACTGAATCTTCAGCCTTGCTAAAGGAACATCTCCTTTTGAATCCATTGTGTTTTATACAGGTCATCATCCTCTCTCTATAGGAGCTTATGTTTATACAATAATTACTAAACAACTTACACTTGTATTTATTTTTTGGCACATTCTTCTGTACCCCACTTTTTTCTCCCTTAGTCCATTTTTTTTTAAAATTAATGTTTTGGAGAGGTTAAAAAAATAAAACTTGAAACCTCATTGAATAATAGCTGTTTTTATTGATAGTTTTCTTTCCTTGGAAATATTCTCCTCACCATATTTTTTTTTCTTTTGTAAATGTTCAAATGTTTTTAAATGCTCACTGAAAAAAATTTATTAGATAAAATGTTATCATGTTACATTAGTAAAAAATAAGATCATGTCATACTATGAGTATACTATCTATAAATTTAATTGGTTTTCAAGTAACATAAAATAAAGATATTCAATTTAAAGAGTCCCAAAATGCAGGAAACTGTATTGATTTTGTTTTTTCTTTAATTGACTAAATAAACTTTATAACCAAGAAAATTACATAGCTAAAATCATTCATATAGTACTTGATTGCTATATACTTATAGACATTATATTGGCCCCTAATGATTTTGACAATCTGTCAAAAAGGAAAGAAAACAGTCATTAGGATGTACCATTCCTTCTAAAACTTACATTAGAATGATTTTGATGCCATAGAAGTGATTCAGTCCCAGAAGACAGTGTGCATGTATAATTGCAAATAATAGGCTATACTGCTTGGCATGGTCTAATTAGTGTGGTAAGCACTATACAACAATTGGGATTGTGAGAATAATTATAAGTGACTGTAGAAATTGCAAAACATTATAAAATGATAAGATAGGAGACACTTTGGAATTGGGACAGCTGCTAGAGATGTGAAAGAAAATGGGAAGTGGTTATCACAAATGTATCAGATTTTACATATTCAATTAGACACACAAAATGTATTTTTGCAAGTTACACATCTGTCCAGGATTTTTCAAGCAAATACATTTGCCAACACATGGTGTGTTTAGAACACAAGAATGTCCTAATCAATTTGTCCTCTAAAACTTCATTGTAGGTCATATACATATACACAAATATATGTACATGTATGATATATATATACATATATGTGTGTGTGTGTGTATGTATCATCAAAGATAAGATTTGCACATCTGAAATAAATGTCATGAGCCTCTGAACAAAGAATCTCCACTGTGACTTTGCCCCGAAAATGGCCTCTGTTCAAACACATTCCTCTGCAAGAAGCAAAGGTTACCTTGCTATTTCCTATGCTTCTGTCCCACAGTTCCTTCTCAGTTTTCCCAGGTGAGATTCTTTTCATTACTGATATTAAAAAGTACATGCAATAGTGGGGATAATGTGAATTAAGGTCCATAATACTTTATTTTCAAGGACGCATTATCTCATATCATCAATTCTTATCATCTGCTACATGGAAGAGATTCCAGTTACCTTTATCTGATCAGTCATGAAGACTTTCATGTTCAGCATTTCCATCCATCATTTCTTAGTTGTTTTACTAGAATATTAATACTTTTACTTGTTCACATGTTTTTCAACAGTTCTACCCGACACTTTGTCCTTTCCTGATTATAATATGTGGTAGATGACATTAAGTTAAAGACTGAAACTGACGTTGGAAGGGATAATCAAATTCTGTTAACATAGTCTTTATTGCAGACAGAAGGAAAAGGCATGGAAAGTTGTTCCTAAGTGCCTTATTAAGGTCAAATAAGTGGCACATGTTTTTAAATGTATAGAGTAGAAATGGTTAGTTTAGGTTATCAAAGCTTAAATGTCACAAGTGATCATACTTTGGAATCATTATTAAATCTCTAAATTGACATTACTTGTTTGCAGTCACTGAGGTGTAAACACACATTGGTTTGAATAAATATGTGTTATTCCTGCCAACCAGAAAGTTGGGGAAAGGCTTTATAAATATTTGTAAGGGAAAAAACATAAGAAGTTAGACCATGAACACTCTTATCACAATCCAGACTCCTCCCTAGGAAGGATGGCCTGGGTGGAATTTGTAGACAAATCTTGAGGTTCAGGAGTATGTGACGTGATCTGGTTTCCTTTTGTGCTGAGAGGAATCCTCCTGTATCAAAAACTGAGCACAGGGAGCCTACTGACACTGACAATCCCTTCACCGTCTATCTATAATCATGATCGCTCTAGTCCTGCTATCCCATTGAGCCTGAACATGTCACCTGTTCACAGCAACGCATGGATCTAGGTGGGAAGACTGTTCTGTTTGTCACTGTAGATCACCTGAGAAAAGGAATAAAGGAATTGTCAGAAAGAGGGATGGGGAACAGCCCCTCAGCTGTTCTCCAGTGGAATGCATCCAAGTGGAGGCCAGTATATGGGTAAAGGAACAGTGAAGAATTATTTGTTCAGAAAGTCTCAGGGTCATGGACTTTATCTCAGATCTGAAAATCCTATCCGTGATGTCCCATCTACAAATAAGATGTCAAGCAGAACCACAAGTATAACTTCATAATCCAGGTTACAAGAATACCAGACCATCCTAGAGCATGAGGATTATGGAGGAAACAGCACAAAGAGAGTCAATGATCCTGCTCATAACCATATGATAAGGGGGTTGCTATAAGAAAGAAGTCATCCGGACTACGTTATACTTCTGAAAAATTAAAATAAAATTAAGCAACCATCCGCTAAACTGAAGATCACATTAATCAGCAGAAAAATAAAAATTATTGAATGGATATTTTTGAGACTATAAAATCAAATAGCAAAAAGATTATATGAAGGGGGTGGTGAGAGCAATGAAGTGTAGGTTAGGATGAACCAATAAAAGTCTAATTGAGGTTTTGAAGGGAGAAGTTTGTAGCAATTGAAAATGTATCTTTTCCAAAAGTTAAATGAAAGTCCTAGGCCTAGCTTTTCTTAGCTAACCTGGGTTATAAAACTTATCCTTGGAGACATTACCACATCAAGCACATGAAGAAAAAAAAAACTATGTGACCATCTTCAAATGTTAAAGCTCACATGATGATAGATATGACAGGACCCAAAACATTTGCATATATGAAAGCAGATGATACCAATATTGACTACCAAGGACACAGCAGACAGAAAAAGTTGTGCATGAAATACCTATAGAAGAATAGATATCTTAAAAAAAATCAAGTTCTCGGGAGATGTTTTTTAAAGTTTCTCAAAAAAGAACTAGTGATTTATTTATATTAGTTAATGGAATGATATTAACAATAGAAGCCCTGAATCAATCTTCATTAATTGAAGAAGGGAGAGGGTGAAAGGAACTAGTGTCCAGCCAAGCAACCCATCTTTTATAGATAGAAGTCAAGTGTTAAACATTAAAGTTGATACATTGGGAAGAAGCCTGCTATTTAGAATTATGGTAGGGATCACAAAAGAATTTAAAAGATAAATCATTAAATCTTAGTTCTATAAAATTGATTTGGATTAACAAATAATTGAAAAAAATCTGTTAGTTTTCATGTCATGTCTTTATCACTTTAAAAACACATCTGCATGTTATTATAATTAAATGTATATATAAGTACATGAACAAAATGCTCAATTATAAGACTACAGGGTTAGAAAACAATTGTTTCATGAGGTGATCTTACAGAATTAGCAGCATGCACTTGAATGCATTGCTATGAATATATGTAAAATATTAATGTATGAATTTGGGAAACATCATATTTTTGTATTTTAAAGAACACACAGGAACTGAAAATCATATCTTGTTATGATAGATTACAAATGCCTTTCTGTAAAGGAGCAGATGGTAAATATTTTAGATTTCAGTGGTAATGAGGAAAAATTGAAGATGTACATATGTACATGCATAGAAAGGGAGAATTTTTTTGCAATTTTTTTATTTGCCCAAACTCATACATATTATAGAAGTTAGCTACAATATTTGCTATACAAATCTGCTGAGAGCATTATTATCTTATTATTCTATGTGTGGAAGGAGAGAGTGATAAAATTTTGCTTAGTTGGGATCCCAGTCAGTGCATCCTCTCATTAACTCCATTGAAAATGTGCATCTGTGGTGACAAATTCATTTGTAGGCCATCAAAAGAAACAGGTGATTGGCAATGTTTAAACCATGGGTTGTCATTTTCTGGCAATGGATGGCTCAGTATAGTAGGCATCCAGGTAGCTGGAATCTGAACTTAGATTTTGCCTCTATTGATAGTTCAGCTGCCAGATTTCCCCAAGTTTATTGTAGAACCAGAATGTTATTAAATAAAATAACAACAATCTGCTATAAAAAATCAATCTGCTATAAAAAGAAAATAAAAAATACAGCACACATTTATTATTCAACTCAGCAAGCATAAAGTTATACTGTTAAGTTACTGTGAATGCATCCAAACATCAATTTTCAATTTCATATTTATCTGCTGGCAAAATGATGGCAAAGATCAATAGCTTGGTACTAAGTAGTTCATCCAGTTTTGAAATCTGTGGACATATTTTTCATCATTATGATTTCTGACTCCCCCAGTTGAACCACACATGGGTTCATTTCCTTTGCAGACTTAATTGGCAAGATTACAGATGTTCTAAAGTAGTAGAGGAAGAAAATCACACACATAAACAGCTTGTTTGTCTAGGACTTGTTCTCATATTCTGTCTGTGCATTTGTTCATTTGGTTTACACCCTTGGAAAGCACACCAATAAACAGATTGAGCCCATTAACTCATTTCATAAGGTCAAATCACATTTTTTCTGAACATATTTTATAGAAGTTGTTGTACAGAATTTGTTGTTGTAAAAAGACATTTGTTGTTAATGGCATGTCTTACTGATGGTACTCCATTATATTATCATCACAATCTTCTATTTCGTATTTAACCAATTCTGAATTCAATTGAATAGAAACATGTTTTGTTCTCTACGTAAATGACTCAATTACTGTATTCAGAATTTTTCACAAATGCTGCAGTTACTAATAGAACACATATTTAAATTCACATTCTCCAGCCATGCTCATTTGACTATGTGAGCTTAAAATGTAATAGTTAAAAAATTCATATTTGGTTGTATTATTCCCAAGTGTTTTCTGTAAATTTCTTTGAAGAAGCATCTATTACATTTTTAAACACTCTTTCCATCAGCTTTTTCTTGGTCAGAATAAAAAGCCTTCAAAGGTACAGCAGACTCTTAATTAACTTAAGAGAAAGAAGTAAAAAGTGCTGCTTCTCTCTTTGTGACTTCCAGAACTAACTTCTTGAGTGGGAAATGAAAGATTTACAGTGTTTTCAACTCAGTCGATTTGAATGAGACACATCTGCTCTGCCTAGTGTGAGCCTGCCCCAGGGTCTCTGGGAACCAAGACAGAAGCATTTCAGAATTCTTCACTTGATGGCTCACAAGATAAGTTCTTGTGAACCATTTTCCATTTAAGAATGATCTCACTTGATTGTTTTTAGCTATGAACACATCTCACCTGGTGTATCTGTTTTGAGTACCTGAAACAACCAACAGCTATTCAAGGCAACTGTCAGCCTAAGCATTGGAAATCTCTTTAGTGAGTTAGTTTCTCCAAATTCCTTCAGCACTACTGTTTATTATTGTTGTTGTTGTTGTTGTTATAAGACCATTACAAAGTAATAATCTGGTCTATAACTTTTAAGATTCTAGTTTTCTCATAGGCTTGGGGAGATGACTCAGTATGTTCTTGCCATGCAAGCAGGAGGCCCTGAGTTTGAATTCCCAGTACCCATGTAAATAGTTTGGTAGGGTACACCTGCAATCCTGAACTGAGGAGATGGAGAAAAGAGGATCCCTGGAAACTGCTGGGCAACTAGTCTTGCTGTATTAATGAGCAGCAGGTTCAACAAGAGAACCTGTCTCTAAGAATAAAGTTAGGAAAGAAAGTGGAATATGCATAATGTCCCACCCCTCCCCAGAGTCCAGGACTGAAACCAGGGCATTGTGCTTGCTAGGCAGGTGATGTGTCAGTGAGCTAAATGCCCAACCTCTAGACATGTAATGTTAACATCTGGCCTCCACATACTTATGCATGCATGATCAACTGCATAGACACATTTAATACCACATGCATGAAAATTGAGAGAGAGAGAGAACAACAAACCCCTAGCTAGGGACATAACTCATTGGTGGATGGTAGTAGATCTCTCACTAGCATGCCTAGGTTCAGTCACTACTATTGTAAAAGCTAGCTGAATAAAATAAAACACAGGAAGCCAATTTATCTCATGTGCATTGCTGCTAAGAACCTGCAATAAAGGAAATTCACTTTGTGTACTGCCTTCGATTCCATTTCTGCTAGACCCAGTTCATGGAAAGTTGATCCCCTTCAAATACACAGTGAGAGCTCAAATGTGTCTATGGGTTCTCATGTTGTTAGAAAAACAAAAAGGTACTTTTAAAACTAAAGGAAAACACAAGCCTACAACATCCAAGGTTTGAAAACACCATTTTTAAAATTTAAATTTTAATCTTAAAAGATCAACAGGGCAAGGGTTTGTATATTAAATTCTTTCAAAAATGAGTTCCCTGCATATGTACGTGAGGTGCTGCATATCCTTGTTATTAGTTTAGTGGATGATCTTCAGGTCACCTCAGAGTATCTGAGGCTCATTAACTGTCTCATAACGTTTTCAATCTTCCTCTAAGGGAGAAATGCATCTGATGTCACCAAAGTCAATGTTCATTCAACTGATGCAATTTCGGGCAAAATAACACAGCAGAGTAACCAGAGGGTTTAAAACATTTTATTATACAATATCAGGATGCACAAATGCATTTCCAAAACTACCTCACAATGCATTGAGTTCCTATCCACACTGACAGTAAGTTACCCCCAGTACCAATGCTATAAATATACAGATCAGGATAATCTCATATTCTTTGCCATAAAAATACACTAGGCAGTTTGGACTGCCTATAATTTTTGACAATAAAAAGGAACTGGTCATCATGGGCATGATTTTAAGCATCTTGCAAATACATGCCATTTCTACAATCAGATTGATAGTGGCTGGCCAGCAATCTGAGAATGCTGATAGAGTGTTCAGTGATGAATCCAATCAAACCAATAAGGGCAGAGACCTGTCAATTCCAGTGAGTTCTACACTGAATGGAGAATATTGGCTAATCAGAATTGCAGGCAGTGGTTATTGGCACTGAAATTGTAAACACTCTGAAATACTCATGTTGCGGGGATGTCACCTGAGTTTAAAAAATGTATCTTTAATAATAACAGGAGCTAATATAGATTGAGTTCTTACTATGTGCTAGAGACCACCTGAAAAGAAACACACACACACACACACACACACACACACACACACACACACGAGTTTATTGAATATAAAAATATATTCTCCATTTTAAAAATAGAGAAGTAGAAACATAGAGATATTAGTAGGACCAAAGTCAAGCAGCATATACACTTTTAAATTAACTTTCTAATTCCAGGCCTAAAATACTTTATGAAAATGTAGTTTTGGGGCCAATGAGTGGACTCAGCAGGTAAAAGTGCTTCCCACACAAGCCTGACTTCTTTTCTTTTTTTTTTTTTTTTTTTGGTTTTCCGAGACAGGGTTTCTCTGTGTAGCTTTGCGCCTTTCCTGGATCTCGCTCTGTAGACCAGGCTGGCCTCGAACTCACAAAGATCTGCCTGCCTCTGCCTCCCGAGTGCTGGGATTAAAGGCGTGTGCCACCACCGCCCGGCTTACAAGCCTGACTTCTTAAAATCCATTTGATCCCTGAACCCATGGTGGAAAGAGAGAACTGACTTCTGAAAGTTGGCTTACACACACACACACACACACACACACACACACACATGCTAATAATAATAATTAGAAAAACATAAATGATAAAATTTATGCTTTGAAAAGAGGACATGAAGTTAGGAGGAAGGTGTGTCAGGGAAGTCCCTGGAAAAATAGCTTTACAAAATATTTCAAAATATTTGCTAGGTCATTAAGCAAAGGTCATTAGGGAGCCTGGAGAAACAGCTCCGCCGTTTAAAGCACCTACTTGCTTTTCCAGAAGAGCTGAGTTTGGTGCTGAGCACCCACAACTCAGAGCTGCCTGCCCTTCTGGCTCCAGGAGGATCTAATACCCCCACCACCTCTGTGTTCACCTGCACTCACACGTACCCGCACACACGGACACACACTCTTCCTTCGTGGTAAACTTTCCTGCAGCCCAGCAACCTACATTGTACCTCCTGCTTCACTCCATGTTCACGTTGCCTGGCATCAGACACCAGGAAGTCAGTGGCATCTTTCTTGAGAAAAGCTTCCAAGACCTATGCTCCACAAGACACTAATGTTCTACGATGACAACAGGATGTTATAAATGATTTTATGGGGTAAAAGTCCCCATAAGATTCATAAACAGAGTGTATTCCTTCTCACTTCTTCACCCATGGAGATGCACAAAATTTAATAGCCCATTAAAAGGTTTTAGAAATTTGGAATGAAAAAATTAATAAGATAATCTTCCAAAATTTTTACATGAAATACTTATTCATGTGGCAGGGGCTCCGAGATGACAAGATGTGGGGTCGGGGGAGTAGGGGGCTTGAGTTACAGGAGTTTCCTATAGGAAATATCTAAGTTCTCTAGAAACTGTAACTGGATCAGAGGTTGTGTGTCAGCGAGATCATTCTTTCTGAGGCAGGAGAGAAATTTCTACTTTAAATATTAAAGCAGAGGTGGTAGGATGGCTCAGTGGGTAAAGCACTTGCTGCATAGCATGAGGACCTGAGATTGGATCTCTAAGACTCATGTAACACGGTAGCATGCATCTGTAATCCCAGGGTTCCCACAATAAGGTGAAAGGCAGAGATAGGAGGCTCTCTGGAAGCTTGTCCCGGGTGAGCTAGCCTGGCATATGCAGTAGCGAATGTCAGGAGTTGTCTCAAACAAGGTGAAAAGTGGGGATCCAAGCCTGAGGTTATCCTCTGACCTCCACACCTGTACTGTGGCAAATGCATGCCTGCACTCACATACACAAACATGAACATACACATGTACATGCACTTAACTCTTGTACCCACACAAAGATTAAAGGACAATATTAAAACACAAGGGTCGTGAAGATATAGAGGAGATAACGAAGGGCCCAAGAGATTCCTTTTCAGTTTCAGTGTCAGTCTGTAAAGTCAGGAGAGTGAAAGGGGTCCATCTTTCTAAAATCTAGGGCAGACCAACATGCAAGGGGGTCAGTCAGACATGCATCAGTACTCATGGACTGCTCCCCACGATCTGGCAAGGGTTGGATGGTGCCAGTTAGAATTACCCGAGAGATTCCTCTCCAGGTGCCTTTCCCACCGTTAGAGCCTCATAGGATGGAATATTTCAGCTTATTTGTAATTGTTTCAAATCATGCTCCATCCTGTCCAGCAGCTTACTTTATTTAACCTAGGGTAGGACACACAGAATTTTAACGCTTTTATCCTATCTTTCTCCAAAGACACTGCTCAGTGATTTTCTGATAAGATTTAAATTTTATTTCTTCTCTTCATATCTTCTCCTTTTCACAATTTAACAAAAAATAACTTCAGAAAGACATTTAAGTTGAATAGAATTCTTTATACACTGGCTTTCTTGACATTAGGTATGTTTTATTTGCCTAAGGAGATTGAAGATCAAGGGAAGGCCACCTGGTTTTGTACAAACAATTAAATGGGGTGTTCCTAAACAGAAACAGTAAATAAGTAACCAAACCATATGGATCATAGACCTCCAGAGTATCTCTGTCACTGGAAAATTTATTCTGCTCACTTAACATGCTAAGATCTCCCTCTGTCTCGGAAACTCAGGTAACCAGACTAGGGGGAGAAGATCAGCATCAGCACCCTGTGCTTTTTGCTTACAGCACAGCTGAGAGTCACTGGCCTGGATCTCCATAGGCACAGCAGCAGTCATCAGTCATTCAGAGTGTGGTAAGGATACATAAGAAAGAAGACTGCTTTCTTTAGGACATTTTATGTCTGAAAAGGACCATAAAGGGCCGTGTCACTCAGCACTAGACAAAAGGTTACTTAAACAAAATCACCAAACTGGGTCAACTCTTTCCTATTTGAATGCCAGGAACCTGAAAATAAAGGGGGTAAGGGGGAGACTCAAAACAGAACATGAAGTAAAGAAAGAAATCTTTGAAACCAGCTGATTTCAAAGAAATAGTCTAATTGTTCGAGATGTGCTCAGTTTCATTCTAACTGTGAGGCTTATTTTAACCCTTAATTGGAGGTCGTGTATGTTTTAAAGTTAATATTTTATTCTTGTTTATGGCACTGGATACGCAAGGCAAGCCCTCTACCACTGAGCATACCACCAGCAAACCAATATTGTCTGAAATAATAGAAGATATATATGTGTGGGCCATCTAAATCACACACACCTACCTTTGAGCCAGCAAATTAAAGACTAAGTAATCATTTTCTAATTTTGAGGTTCCTATTCTTTTAGCCATTTTGAATTCAGACTTCAAGCCAATGTATGAATACCGGGTTTCTGCTAATTACAAATGATTCATCTTAATTAGCCTGAAAGAGTGTTCTAACAAGAAATAAATTATTGCACACAAAAAAACAACTTCAGTCAAACGTTTAATGTTCGCTTCAAATCCCTTTTCAAACAAATGGCTGTTGAGAAAGCAGAAGGTTAGCAAGGGAACTTGAGGGCCTGGATGGATTTCAGATTTGCTGTGGCTGCTTGCAGGTGTAGCAGTGTTTATTTAAGAAGTTATTCTAACAGATAACAATCGTTATAATTATGATGGTAATCAATGTTCATTAGGGATACAACCAGAATTCCATGATTAAAGCCCATTTGTTTCGTCGCAGTAGGAGTGTTGATTTATAGCTGGGTAAATTGTTACAAATTACTTCTTGAAGGGACAGCAAGGGTGAGGAATCTATGAATTTGGAGATTGTAGCAGAAAAGCTCTGTCATTGCGTGAAATTATGGCAGGTCAGTGTTGTGTGGGACACCCACAAAAGGTAGGCTTGCCTGTCACTCATCTCATTGTTCTGCAGTGTGGTTGGATGGTGCTGTTGATGGCTATTGTTCCACGGACATCTTTTATGTAAATTATACAGTTCTGGACAAGCCAAGGTGTCTTTGGGTTCCATTATTAACTGTCCTTAAAAGGTATGCAAATGAAATGGCTTCCTTTCCTCTTCTTTCTAACTCTATAAACACCCTGAGCTTCTCTGTGAGGCAGTAAACATAGCTGGAGACATCCATTGCTGGTGCTTGTTTGGGTTACTAAATCAAACCAAACACTCAGATCCATTCTCAGAGGATGAGTGGGAAGCCCACCCAGAGAGGGAAATTATGGACACTTCAGAAGAAAAGTTCTTTGCCCAGACTGATACTTCCTCTTTAAGTATCTAATTCAGATAAACACTGTCACACTTCACAGCCACCAGCTTGATCCTCCCACTCCTGCTTGAGAGCAGAAACAGTCAGTACAAACAAATAGATTTTGGGAATCCAATTCAACTGTTCTAGTGTAAAACTGTTTGGGCCTCATCTCCAGGCATAACATATTGGCTCCTGGAAATGCCTCAAGGAAAAAGAAATACAAGCCATTCACTCCATAGATGTCCCACTAGAGAGGCCTGGTGGTGGCCTTGAATCACAGCTGGAGAGCAGTGGTGCTTTCTTTTAAAATTCACTGAGTAGGAGACAGGAGACTGCAGTTTCCTTGTATGCTCTCTGATCCTGAACCTGGAGAATTGCCCAGGAATACCTTATCTGGCCAGATGAGCCTGTACACAGTAAACCCAACCAAGGGATGGATCTCTGAGGTCAAGCAAAAAGATAACTGTCTTGAGCTAGGTGGAGTAAGAAAGTGCAAACCAATCATGAGAACACAAACCAGAAACTTGCTTTCTTTGACCCTGGGTGCTTGGTATCTGGACTCAAATTAACACTCTTGCTCCTATTGTCAACAAGAGATTTGGTTGAGCAAGCACACGTTCTGTTTAGGTGTAATTCAGCTATAGAAGAGATACACATTTGTTTTTCTTTCCAATGCTGCTTTGAAGGTCTTAAGTTCATCAGCTGATCTTCAGTACAATAGTTAAGACGAAATACTTATTTGACACATTCCCTGTGACAAAAACGCCTCCATGAAATGAATACAATAGTAGTATTCGTTTTATGGAAACAGAAACAGAATTAAACATACTTATGCTATTAACATGTGATTAAAAATGAATACTACTTACTGTTGGGTCTGGGGTCATGTAGTAATGGGGCGACAGACCACCAAAGTCTATTAAACCAAAAGCAAACTTTATTCCAGAAAAATGAAAATAAAAAACTAAAATAAATCACTGCAGGGCACAGAGGCTTATTAGCTAGCTAAGACCACAGCCAATGTTGGAATTCTGGGGCTGAGGCAATGGAGATGGGTACTGGCCTCCTTTTATAGTATCAGGCACAGGGTGCATGCTAGGAGTCACGTAGAAACATCAGGCATGGGATGCATGCTAGAAGAGACATAGAAACAACTATTAAAAGTTAACTTTGGTCCAGGCAGCTGTTGGCTATAAGGGGCAAGGGGGTTAAAAGTTAACCCCTGGCTGTTGACAGAGGAGTTGGCTGTAAAGCAGAGAGCCATTGTTAGCAGTTAACCTTTAGAGCTGATGACTGTCAGTTTTCATCTCTTAAGCTTGTAATTTTATATTTCTATATTCCGAGACCCTTCATTTACAACTAAAGAAAGGAAATGAGAGATTTATTTTGGACATAGAGACTTTGTAAGTGATTTCATTGTTATCATTTTCTTCAAAAAGACATAAATGTATACAAATGAAGTAGAAAACAGAAAAAAGGACCTCCTAATCCAACAGTCCTGGTGTCTTCTGTTACACAGTACTATGATATAAAATTTCCAGCACTTTTTCATCTCTAAAGTTCTTTCTCTCTTTATATATGTACATACTTACAAACACTTATAGTACATCAAACGTCTGTAACACTGCATATGAATTTTATTTATTTCTTAATCATGAGCATTTCCATGAATGGAAATCTCCATTATAGCCACCCATATTATTAGTGTGTATTATATGCACCACTGAGTGTGTTAGCCAATTTAGACTTAATATTGAGTAGCGCCTTGGCAGATCTAGATTCATCTAAGAGAAAAAAAAAACCTGGGATTGTCCCTAAAGGGGTTTGAGGATTGTTTTGAATGAGGTGAGAAGACACATCCTAAGGGTAGGCACCACCATACCACAGTCTGCTGCTCTGGATTTAATTTGAAAAAATGAGCTGAGCACCAGCATTCCTTCTGCTTCCTGGCAGCAGGTGCAATGTGACCAGTCCCGGGTCCTCTAGCTGCATCCTCCTTGCCATGACAGACGGCACTCTTGAAAGTGTGAGCCAGAAAGAAACAAATCTTCCTTCCTGAATTTGCTTTTCTTGTGTGAGGTATTTTGTCCCAGCAGTGAGGAGAGTAGATAATACAATACTTAAGTATGTAATAGCACTGTATGCAGAAAGACAAGCCTTTGGCTAACCTTTCTGTGCAGGAAGCACACTCAGGTACTCCCACACTTCCTGGACTTAGTCCTATTTCAAGTAGAGACATCACCTATCAGCAGTCAACACTGTCAGAGATTTGGGTGTCGGCTGTCACAAAGTAAGCACTGTGAAAATATCAGTTGCGAACCATCATCTTTCTAACATGACTCCTAGTTTTAATCAAGAAGTAAGTTTTAACCAAGGAGTAAGCCTAGTAGCCATTCGTCAACATTTGTGGCTTAATTATGTATTGCCACTGTTTGTCTTCTTTAGAATTCCATTAGAAAAAGAGAGAAAATTAGTAAGAAGTTAAAGCCCCTTAAATGTGTACCAAAAGAGAGGGTAGACAAAATGACTCGTCAGTAAACTGCTTGCCATGCAAGCATGGGGACATGGATTCAATCCCCACCATCTACACGAAGAGCAAGCCACAAAGGCATGTTCTTATAATCCTAGCACTAGGGACAAAGAAGCTGGAAATTCCTTGGGCTCACTGGGTAGTCAGTCCATTCAAATGGCCCCAGCTGGTTTACAGGAGAGCTCTAGTCACAAAAATAAGGTAAAGAGTAACTGAGAAAAACATGTGACATTCGACCTCTGGCCTCTATATTTACGTCCCAAAGGTGTACACACATACTCATGTCTGCACACACATGTATGCACAAGCACAAACACGTACACATGTGAAATGCAACAAAAATGGATATTGGATAAGCTATTAGGGTAGTAGTTCTCAACATGTGGGTTACAAACATCTTGGGGGTCGAACGACCTTTCACAGGGGCACCAGATCTTATTCCAGGTAGTTGTGAGCCACCATGTGGTTGCTGGGAATTAAACTCAAGACCTCTGGAAGATCAATCAGTGCTCTTAACCACTGAACCATCTCTCCAGCACTCATGTATGATTTTTATGGTCATTCACACATTATCCACCTACCTGATGGCAGCAGATGCTGACACACCCCTATTCTCTTCTAGGTCACATGGAGTCTTTCCCTTAATGTGTTACATATACTTGTTAAATAACAACCTACAGATTTTTAGAGAAATTCAGATGATGAGGCTGATGAAACTTCCCAAGATATATTTTTTATAATAAATAATAATTATAATGGCATTAACCACTAATTATGCTGAGAAATAAATGTAATAGGTGCTTGTGTATGTGTGTGTGCCCAAGGGCATAACATTCAGTTAACCCTGCCTCAAATCAAGTGGAATTATCAGCCAATATTGTTTCATTATTATTGAGATAGCAGGATCACTGCAGCCACTTCAGGGGAAAAAAACTGAAAATTACAAAATGTAAACCACAAGTATACCATATCACTCAGCAATTATCTTCCTAGGAATTTACTCATGAAAAGTGAAACATGCACACAAAGACTTGCACATGAATGGTCATAATAACCCAACTCTAGAAGCAATGCAAATGTCTAGCTAGTAGCAAAGTGGGATATACCAGTCATATGGGATAGTGTTAGGTACCAAAAATGAATGAAGTGCTCATACATGCTAAGACAAGAAAAAAAAAACCCTCAAAAGTATTTTGTTTACAAATGAAGCCATAAATAAGAGGTGATAGGCTGTAGATCCTACATACATAAAATACCTAGAAATGGAAAATTTATAAAGACAGATATTATATTAGTTGCTGTCTGGGGCTCGAGTTGGAGATAAGGATGTATTGTAATTTGGCACCAGGGATCTTGGATAGAACATGAAAAATGTCCCAAGCCTGAGTAATGGTGATGTCACACAATGCCACAAAATTATCAGAAATCATTGAATTGTGTACCCACACTAGTTCTACTTCAATGTTGCACAAAATATTTCACAATAAGCTTTTAAAAATATATCATCACCAAGGCCAACATGTACCAATTATTCCTTTGCCTTCTTTATGTATATAAGGATCAAGACCTGCAGAAATTGCGTTTATCCAGTTGAAGGTGAAACTAAGCAAAGGTATTTGAATAATTCAGAGCTTAGAGTAATTTCATGTTCTGCCTGACATGTTCATTTGTTAACAGCTTCTAGAACTCATAAGACGTAATTCCACATGCAAATGTAGTGATAATAAAATCAGATCTCTCTCTGTCTCTCTCTCACACACCTCTCTCTCTCTCTCTCTCTCTCTCTCTCTCTCACACACACACACACACACACACACACACACACACACACACACACACGCCATTGTGCCAATACAGCCATGAATGGCCTATGAGTGTCCACATAACATCTTCTACGCGGGATCTTTCTTCTATCCATAAAGGAAACAGTCCAAACCCACTGCTGTGAGAACACCATTCAGTCTTTGTCACAGATTCTTGGGCATCTGTCACTGCTTGTTTCTAAATCACTCTGATTCCAGTCCTCTCATCTATCACTCTGATCTTCCCAGCTCTGAACTCCCAAATCTGCGACCTCAATCTTGCTTCATGATGCTAGATTTAGGAATTAGAAGCAATCTCTCCGACATTAGATGGCTCAACTCCTGTGTGCCTGTTTTGATAGAAACCCACACTTTGGTCCTCATCATACCTGGTGCTGCCCTCCCCTTCTTGTACAGCACCCACCCCTGCCTCACATTCTGTTAGCCTCTTAAAGAGGAAACTGTCTCACTTTATTACGCACAAAACGCCTCCTATCTGTGCTTCTGCTTATTTGAACCCCTTCAAGTATGTTAAACAGAATGAACAATCAAATTTTCATAGTGCCGCTTGCTCCATCTTACTAAGCCCCCCTTAGTACCCAAAAGACTTGTTCATAAGAACGTGTAAGTTTTGGAGGCATACCAAAGGATCAACACGTCTGGGTCTCCAAAAGGATCAACTGTGCCATAGCTCCCTTCGTTATCAGTATAGCATACATAGATGCTTGGTTCCCTGCTGGAAAACGTTACCAATCTGGCTTAAGTCATTTCTAAAGGTGTGGGAAAAGCCTGAATTGGTCCCAAGTTTTAAACAAATCAGAGAGAAAAAAAAAGTAATTGCATTAAATGTTATTAACGTGAGCCTATTTATAGCTACATATCAGCTGGAACTTTGAGCCTTTTAAAATAGACTGTGGGTATAAAAGTAATAGGAAAGTCAGGTTTCTGGAGTTGGTGAACCTCTACCTCCACCTCCCCAGACAGGAGATCCCGCCCCACCACCATCTCCACTTGGGTTCTTAATGCTGTATTTGGCATGACTAAGGAAGTTTGATGTTTCAAAGGTGAGTTGCAAAGTGGTCAAACCACTCCTCAACGCACCACTCTTTGCTTGACACACTCTTTGCTTCCAGATTCTTGTTAACAATGCCATCAGTTTAGCATTAACTGAAAAGGTAATTATTCTCCAGTTTCACTGAGCTATTAAGAAAAAAAAAGAAGTGCATTGAAACTCCAGCAGATGAAATACTGTGGTTTTGGGACCAGCTTGGAAACCTTTCAGCCTTCTGAGTGGGGAAGCATACATTTATTTTCAAGGAAGAAGATTTAGGGACTTCCCTGCATGGGAAGTGGGAGCACAGCACAAGAAGTCTCAGGAAGGCTAATCCTTCTCCGAATGGTGCTTTGATACAACTCTTCCATATTTCTGCAAGCACACTGGCTTTAGTTGTTACAGGATCCAAGCTCTAGGAGATGCAACTTAAGCACTGTCAAGCCCTGTGTACAAAATAAAAAAAAAAAGTGCAATCAACAAAATGCTACAGATGGCTCTAATGCTGAATCATTTCTTCAGACCCTGTCACCAAATGCCACCATTGAGCATATGATAAACCTGGAGTGGGGAAGGGTTTGCGTTACAGGGGTGAGAAGTGAAAAACAAATCAACCTGAGAGTACTCTACTCCCAATGACATTCCCACTTCAGTTGCAAAGATGGAGCATGTCAACTCGTCCCCAGCTGAAGTAAATCCTGTGGTGATGATAGCTGAGCTGGAATTTGTATATGCTTAGATCAAATCAGAAGTGAAGATGGTAAATAAGATGATGAAATTTGTAGACCATTTTTTTTATATAAGGAAAGTTTAAAAACTAAAGACAGGGAGGTTTATCCTGTTTATCGCATCTGCTAAATGACTGAATAGTCACTTCCATAAATTACAGAGAAACGAAATTAGAATGCTGTGCCAATTGCAAGAAACCATTCAAATTTTAATTATTCATCACAGTTCACCCCTAAATTTAAGAAAGAAATACTGCTTTCTGAGTGGATAAGGAATGCATATGTGTATTTTGAATGCAGGCATATTTGTGAGGTCTTAAAAATTTGTTTATATTTTTATGTGTATGGGTATTGTGCCTATGTCTGTGCATTATGTGCATGTAGTACCCTCAGAGACAAGTAGAAGGAGCAAATTCCCCCTGGGACTAGAGTGGCAGGTGGTTGGGAGCCACCATATTGGTGCTGGCAATCAAACCGGAAAAGCAGCCAATGCTCCGAAAACCTGAGCCATCTCTCCAGCCCCATCTGGGGTGGGTGTCACACTGGAGGTGAGGAGGAGAGCATGTGCCACCTACCCTCTGGGCCATAGAATGAGACTTTTTTTTTCTATCTGTTCCTATGCTGCAAATTAAAACTATAAGACACAATTTTAAAACCCCAATGAATTGGGAGAAATGCTAATAACTGGGTCAGTCACACTATTACCTCATTTTATATTAAAAAAAATCTTAGCACTCGTTTCTCACTACTTGAAAATTAATTAAATATAAAACTGTTTAGTTGTCACAGAAATTATTTTAATCTATTAAAAACTGTCATAGTTGAAAATTCCTTATTCAAAACCTAAAATGCAGTAGTCAAACTCAAAATGCTTATTTTGTTTGCTGCTGTGTACAGTTTTGTTTGGCTTGTTAGGAAAAAAAATAAAAACAAAGCATAGAGCAAAACAGAGAATATATTTCACTGGATGTCACCACAGCTTATGATATCAAGCTAGAGTACAGAGCTGGGATAATGAATAGCTAGACAGTCCTGAGAGGTCATGCAGTTACACTCTTAACATCTGCTTATTCTAGGAGCATGTACAGTAGGATCGGAGCAACACTCTCAAGCTGAGTGTGGTGTTAGCTAAATATGAGAAATGAAATAAAATACAAACAAAAATGAAATGTGGTTTGAGAACCTCTCTTTCTTTACCACACTTCCTAACCTTTTCTATTCCATAAACCCCATTAAGAAAAAAAAATCCTTATCAACTTGCCTTCTAATCCCAAAATCTTGATTTTATTTTTCTTTACGATGCTTTCAAGAAAAGATGGGAAGGGGGAAAGAGTGGGGACAAGGAAAATGTTCTTTGATGAATTTTTTCATATTATCTAATGAGAAATAGTAGGAACAGTGGTTTATTGTAGTGTTACAGTGATGAGGTTATTACAGCCACTGAAACATAAAAATGCACTTTGCTAGTATGGTGTCCAAATGCAGTGTACAAATAGTATCTCCATTAGCATGAATACTGAAGTACCATCCAACAGGGCATATACTGAAGTTCTATCCAACATCATGTACACTGAATTTTCTTCCAAGGTTTGAGTTAATGCCTTATCTAATGGCATGTATACTATTCTACAGCATGTCCTTTATTCCTGCTTAAATTTAGGAGGTAACCTGTGACAAACCCAGTTATCAGTATATGTTTTCAATGGTGGCATGAAAATAAAACAAATGTCCACCAAAGGTCTTGAATGAATGATTGTGGTAAAGTTAGAGTTGCTTGTAAAGTAGATTGCCTTAAAAGCAATGGAGTAGTCACGGTTGGCATAATCTCCTAAACACATCTTACGAGGCATTCCTTGATGCATTGAACAGACTGTGGAAATTACTCCATGCAATTCTGCTTCTCTGCATCCCTCTTTTTTATTGTGAAATTCATTTCACAATGAATGACCTGGATCTCATTGTTATGACTTGTGTTAGCCAATAGGAGAAGGTGAGACTGACAGTGTGCTAGCTATTAAGAGCCATACATTCATTATTCCTGCTTGCTAACACAGTCTTCTGCCACAGCCAGTCCTGTGATGCCAAAAGCAAAATCAAAGGCACATCGAGCACAACCATACCCAATCAGCCAACCGTTGGCTGATTGCATATGTAGCTTGTTCAGTTAAAATGAGAACTTCCCTTCTGTGTCTTCTCTATAACCATCCACTCTGCAAATGTATGGGAAACAAATGATTGCCATTGGAGGGCACAGAGTTTGGGTGCTTGTTACATAGCATCATTTTAATCTGTGTGGCCAAATGTAACTGATAAAAAGGAGCTCAAAACTATGGCTTTCCCGTTTCTAAGGAATGTATGAGGAAATTTCATGTATTTACAATATGAGATCCATGCTGAACTTCTGCTTTCAAAAATATGTGAATGAGTCGTGCTCAATTTCCAAACATAGTAACCAAATAAATGATGAATTAAAAGCTGAATGAGAGAATTTTCATGCTCCACTTCACACTAGTGAAAAGAGGGGACGTTTTTCAATTTTCACAGTCTCTGAAACAAAATAAATGATTTTGCAAATGTCATATTTAGTTACATTTCTCTGCCCATTGGATTATTTCCTTTAAAAATATATTTGAATACCAATTTTCCATTTAGTATATTTGGCATATATTCATGTACAAAAATAGTTTGTATTTCACAGTAAAAATACCACCCACAAGCATCTGAAAATATTGAGTTTTAAGACATTTCAGTTAGTAATTTTAGAAAGATTTATCTTATTATCCTGTGTACACGTGGTGTGTGTGTGTGTGTGTGTGTGTGTGTGTGTGTGTGTGTGTGTACATATGAAGGTGCCCAAGGACATCAGAGGAGGATGTTGGTTCCCACAGAGCGACCATCACAGGCAGTGGTGAGCCAAACCAAAGTCTGGTCCATTGTAAAATCAGCAAACTCATTTAACCACTGAACACTGTTTCCTTCCCCATTAATTTATCTTAATAAAATTAATCACAAACTTCTCTTTATCAGAGAGGTGGGATAAAACAGGCAGCAAATTATGAATGGTTCTTTATCTATGTCTCCTCCAATATCGTTTGTTTTCTCATTCTTTCTTTAACCAAAGTTTTGGATAAAGTTGGCAGGTTGCATGCAGTTTGTTGTTTTAAAATGTCAATGAACAATTAGCCTTCTGAAGAGGTACCAGAGGCTGACTGATACTTACCAAAAGAGTAAGAGAAGCAACACTGACTGACTAAACTCTTTTCAAAAACACAGCATCTCTCTAATCCTTGAACCATGAGCATGATGGGAGTGAAAAGTTATACTGTGCATTACACTGAAACTTGAAATTCATAAACCCATCCAACCAAAGCCATCCAAATATGGTACCTGCATGCCTTGGAAACATCAAAGATATCAAAAAACCTAATGCATCTAGTGTTGACAACCTAGTTTCATGCAAGGACTATTGAAAACCCAAGGTCATGAGTGAAGAAATAGTTCTTTGAATAAAATTGAAACAATCAAGTGACTAGGACATTATAGGCTACACACATGAACACACACACAGACACACACACACACACACACACACACACACACACTATGGAAGAAGCAGGTCACAGAGGAGTTGATTTAGGCCAAAGATCTTAAGGAGGTAGGTACCAAACTATCCTGAAATTGCACCAATATTTACCAGAATTTTATTTTCTAGTTTCACTTTTCCAACTGGAATTTAAAACATGCAAGCATGCAGGTATATATTGGCAATATATATTGACAAACAGGATGGCTTTTTGTTGAGGTCAAACTTGTGGAGTCATAGAGGATTCATTTTTATTAGGCCCTGTTAGCTATAACTCATTTTTTAAAAATCAGTTGTTCTAAAGTTTGCAACGTACATCTGTATCTCTTAGTCTAACCAGATAAGCTTTCAGCACTTTCCACAAAATCTAAAAATCTTTCCACTCTTTATTTCCAGCTAACCCTGACACCTTTCCCATCATTTGAAACTACTTTCTCATAACTTTCACTTTTGCTTATTTTCACATGTTTTTACTTAGTGTATGGGCTGGTAGTGGAAATGAGTGTCATTGCACGCATGTTCGGGTCAGAGGACAACTTACCAAAGTCTGACTTCTCTCCCTACTATGTGTTTTCCAGGGATCAGGTCAGGTCCTGTGTAAATGTCATCAGCCTCTGAGGTACCTTGCCGGTCACGTTTTACTCTCTATGCGTACTTTAGCACACAGATGTTGTTAGGATTTTTTTTTAAATATTTTCAGTATTTCATCATCACAAATAACTTTATATATTTATGAGCTCATGATACTTTGATATGTGTTTATACTATATAGTAGTCAAATAATGGTACTTGTCTGAAAATAACTATTTTCCCAAATATTGACAATTTTGTTATCAAAACATCCAAAATGCATTTATCTATCCTACTTTGGAAATAGGATACACATCATCAGTGCCTATATTTGAGGAGATAACTGTGCAATAACACAAAGAAACTTCTTGTTATTATTGTTATTATTCGCTGAAATAGATTTTTGTAATGCAATATATTCTGATTATGGTCTCCCCTCTCCTAACTCCTCCTAGACCCTTCCCACTTCCCACCAACCTAAATTCACACCCTTCATTTCTCTCTCATACTAGGATACAGACAGGTATCTAAAAAAATAACAATAAAATCAGATAAAATAAAAATAAACAGAAGGAAAAGAGCCAAAGATAAAGCTCAAGAAACACATATAGATGCAGAGACACACACATTCACACCTACAGAAATCCCATAAAAACACATAACCAGAAACCATAATATATACACAAAGGACATGTCAGGCAAAAAAAAAAAATCACGATGAGACAAAAAACTCTCGAAAATGCCATTGAGTTTATGTTCTGTTGGCTATCTACTGCTGGGCATGAACCTTGGGAGTGGTTTGTATTCCTAGTGAGATTTTATTGGAGTAAGCTAATTTTTCATTTGCAAGCAGTTATCATCTGAAAATAACTTTGGGTTAGGGATGTGGATTTGTATCTAATTCCTCACCAGGGCTATATCTGTGTAAGTTTTGTTCATGCTTCCTCAGTTGCCATGAGTTTATATGTGCGTGGGTCCAGCTGTGTTTAGAAGGCCTTGTTTCCTGTCCTCTATGCCCTCTGGCTCTTATAATCTTTCCTCCTTTTTGCAGAGTTTCCTGAGCATGGAGGGGAGGGATTTGATAGAGACATCCTGCTTAAGGCTAAGTGATCCAAGGTCTCTTATTCTCTGTATATTTTCTAGTTGTGAGTCTCTATATAAGTTTCCATCTCCTGCAGTAAGGAAGAAGCTTCTCTGATGATGACTGAGTGAGACATTAATACATATATATATATATATATATATATAGATAGATAGATAGATATAGATATAGATAGATATCAGAATGTAGTTATGACTGATTTTACTTGTTACACTCCTTTAGCATAACAGTGGTATTTGGTGTTTCCCTAGATCCTTGTCCTATCTAGTCTCAGGTTCCTAGCCCCCTGAGCAGTGTTGGAATAGGTTTCATCTCAAGGCGTAGGCCTTAAATCCAATTACATATTGGTTGGTTAGTGTCTTAGTTACTAGCATTCTATTGCTATGAAGAGATACCATGACCACAGTAACTCTCATAAAGGAAAATATTTAATTGGAGCTGGCTTACAGTTTCAGAAGTTTAGTCCCTTATTGTCATTGTCATTGTGGGAAACATGGTGGCACGCAGACAGACATGGTGCTGGAGGGGTAGTTGAGAGTTCAACATCCAGAACAGCAGGCAACAGGAAGAAAGACAAACAGTGGGCCTGGTTTGGGCATTTGAAACTCCAAAGCCCACCCCTCAGTGACATATTCCCTCCAACAAAGCTATACCTACCCCAACAAGGTCACACCTACTCCAACAAGGCCATACCTCCTAAGAGGGAAACTCCCTGGCGACCAAGCATTCAAATCTATGAGCCTATGGGAACCATTGTTACTCAGTTAACAGTTACCACAGTTAGCTTAACAAGCTTTGTGCAACTATTACACTAGTGTGTTTTCTATAGCAAAGTGTTTGTTACTAGGTTGGTGCTTACCTTTCTCATTTTGTAGCATACAGGGTACCTTTAAGTACCATGAACACTGAAAGCTTCAGGTAGTAACCAGCTCAACTTTTCCATGTTTGTGGTTTTCTGTAGATGTTGTCTTCAGCAGCAGGGGCTACTGTCAGTGTGTGGAGAGCAACCAATAGCCTCAGCAATAGTCTGGATTGTTTTGGGGTTGCCATAGTGCCTCTTTGGCCAACAACACACTTAGGCGTTACCAATTACTAGGAACTGGAGGCTTCATTTGATGACAAGACACATCCAATTGGCACTCTGCTTCCTCTGTTATTTTGGGACTCCATTTAGATTAACTTCATATATGTATATATTTTAGGATTTATTTTATTAGGTTTCTATATAATCCCTCAAATGGCCCTTGGTTTTAGGTATCTGTTCTATATTCCCTGTACTCTCACCAGCAGTGGGTGAGTATTCCCCTAACTCTACATCCTCACCAACATGAGCTATCATTTGTTGGATTAATCATGGCCATTCTGACTGTAATAAGATGAAATCTCAAAGTGGTTTTGATTTATCCTACCCTGATGACTAAGGTTGTTGAACATTTCTGTAAGGGCTTCTAACCCATTTGTGTTTTCATCTTGTGAGAATTCTTTATTTAGATCTGTACCCCATTAAATTAATTGCGTTCTTTGTTTTATTGAAGACCAGTTTTGAGTTCCTTATATATTTTAGACATTAGCCCTATATCAGATGTGTAGTGGGCAGAAATCTGTTTTCTAGTGATTCTTCCAGCAGTTCCTTTATTATTCAGTATTGTTTTAACTTATTTTGTTTTTTTTTGTGTGTGTGTGTGTCATCATAAGAAGCTTAAAACTGTCCACTCAAGTTCTGTAAAGAATTGTTTGAATTCTGATGAAGATCACATTGAATCTGGGATGGCTTTTAGTAGAATGGCCATCAGTTTCTTTCTTCAATGTCTTAGTCTTTCACTTTCTGGGTTAGCTACTCCAAGATATTTTACTCTTTTCTAGGTCATTGTGAATAGTATTGTTTCCCTGATTTCTTTCTGAGATTATATGCCATTTGTGTATAGGAAGGCTACTGATATTTGTTAATTTTGTATCCTACTACTTTGTTGAAAGTGTTTAATGGCTGTAGGAGATTTGTGGTGGAATTTTTAGGATCACTTATGTATGCAATCATATCATCTACAAATAAAGATACTTTGACTTCTTTCCTTCCTATCTGCATCCTCTTGATCTACTTAGTTGTCTTATTGCTCTAAGTCTTCAAGTACTATATTGAGTAAGTATGGCGAGCATTGACGACCTTATCTTCCTCTTGATTTTAGTAGAAATACTCCGAGTTTCTTTAAAGTTATATTGATATTGGCTGTGGGCTTGTGATAAATCACTTTTATTATGTTAAGGTATTACCCTTGTATGTGTAGGCTCTCCAGGACTTTTATCATGAAAGGGCATTAGATTTTGTCAAAGGCCTTTTCTGCATCTAATAAGATGATCATGAGGTTTCTGTCTTTTCTGTCTGCTTATATGGTAGATTACATTCATCAGTTGGTGTATGTTGAACCATCTCTGCATCTCTGGAATGAAGCCTTTTTCATCATGGTGGATGATCTTTTTATATATTCTTGTATTTGGTTGGTAAATATTTTATTGAAAATTTTTGCATCTCTTTTTCATAGGGAAATTTATCTGTAATTCTCTTTGTATATTGGGTCTTTATATGCTGTAAGTATCAGAATAACTGTGGCCTCATAAAAAGAATTGGACAATGTTCTTTCTGTTTCTATTTTGTGGAATAATTTGAGGATTATTGGTGTTAATTCTTCTCTGAATTTTTGGTAAAATTCTGAACTAAGTTTATAAGGTCCTGGGATTTCTTTTTTTGATTGGGATTTTAATTGCTGCTTCTATATCATTAGAGATTATAGGTCTCTTTATTGCTTGTAGAGATTTATATATCTTATTTAACCTTAATTTAACTTTGATAGGTGATATATAACAAGTAAATTATCCATTTCTTGTATTTTCCAATTTGATGGAGTATAGGATTTAAAGTATGCCCTTATGACTCTATTTCCTCGGTGTCTGCTGTTATGTGTCCCATTTTTCTCTAATTTTGTTAAATTGGTCTTTCTTCCTCTGCCTTTTAGTTTGACTTATGGTTTATGATTATTATTAGTTTTGTTTCATTGATTCTTTGTATTGCTTTTTTGTTTCCATTTTTTTTTATTTCAGCTGTGAGTTTGATTATTTCTTGCTGTCTCCTCCTTTTAGATGTTATTTCTTCTCTTTGTTTTAGTGCTTTCAGGTATGCTGTTAAGTTCCTAATGTGATATCTCTCCATGTTTTTTAAATGTAGGCACTTAGTGCTCTGAATTTGACTCATAGCTGCCTTCACTGTGTCAGCTAGTTTTGACTATGTTGCATTTTCATTTTCTTTAAATTCTAAAGTGTTTTAAATTTCTTTATTACTTTCTGTCTTGTTTTTATTCAGTAGTGAATTATTCAGTTTCAATGAGTATATAAACTGTGATGGTATTGTGTTCCCCAAAATATTGTACCCCCTAATAAACCTATCTGGGGTCAGAGACAGAACAGCCACTGGACACAAAGGCTAGAAAATGGTGGCATTCACACCTTTAATCCTAGTACTACAGTGGTAGAAATCCCTCTGGATCTCTGTGAATTCATGGCCACATTGGAAATGGCCAGGCATGGTGACACACGCCTTTAATCCCAGAAAGCGAGCCTTTAATCCCAGGGAGTGGTGGTAGAAAGCAGAAAGGTATATAAGGTGTGAGGACCAGAAACTAGAACCATTTGGCTGGTTAAGCATTTGGCTGGTTAAGCTTTTAGGTTTTGAGCAGCACAGTTCAGCTGAGAGCCATTCAGATATGAGGACACAGAGGCTTCCAGTCTGAGGAAACAAGATCAGCTGAGAAGTTGGCCAGGTGAAGTTAGCTGTGGCTTGTTCTGATTCTCTGATCCAGCATTAACCCCAATAACTGGCCTCAGGTTTGATTTTATTAATAAGACTCTCTAAGATTCATGCTACAATAAACTTGCTATTTGTTTCTGTTGTTGCTGCTCCCCAGCTTTAATCCATGGTGGTCATCTAGAAGGTGGGATGTGTGTTCTCGATTCTCCTGTATCTGTTGAGACTTGCTTTGTGTCCAAGAATGTGATTGATTTCAAAGAAAGTTCCATGAACTGTGGAGAAAACAGTATATTCTTTTGAGTTGGATGAAATTTTATGTAAATATCTGTTAAGTCTATTTGGTTTATGATGTCATGTAGCTCCAACATTTTTCTGTTTAGTTTTTATTTGAAGGGCCTGTCTATTGGTGACAGTGAAGTACTGAAGCCACCCACTTTCAGCACGTGAGGGTCAATATTTGATTTTAGAAGTAGTAATGTTTCTTTTATGAAGGTGGGTGCCTTTGTGTTAAGTGCACAACACAAAGTGTTAGTGATTTGATGGTCTGAAATTACTTATTCCTTCTGTTTTTGTGTCTGTGGTTAACCTTTAAGGTTGAATTTTCCTTCTAGCACCTGTGGTCTCTTAGACTCTTTAAAACATCTGTCCAGGACCTTGTAGATTTTGAGATGTCAGGTGTTATTCTAATTGGTCTGCCTTTATATTTAACTTGGTCTTTTTCCCTTTCAGCTAATATAATATATGTTCTTTATTTTGTACATTTAGTATTTTGATCATTATGTGATGTGAGTAATTTCTTTTCTAGTACAGTCCATTTGGTGTTCTATGTGTTTCTTGTACATTGACGGGTGCCTCCTTCTTCAGGTTAGGGAAATTTTCTTCTGTGATTTTGTTGAAAATATTTTCTGTGCTTTTGACCTAGGTTTTCTTCTCCTTCCTCTATTCATATCATTTGTAGATTTGGTCTCTTCACATTGTCCCAGATTACCAAGGTATTTTATGCCTGGTTTATTTTAGATTTAATATTTTATTTCACTGAGGTATCCATTTCTTCTATCATGTTTTAAATGCCTATAATTCACTCTTCTGTCTCCTGTATTTTGTTGGTAAGTTTTGCCTTTGGGCTTCCTATTTAAGTTCTTAAATTTTTCACTTCCAGTTTTCCTTCAGTTTGAGTTTTCTTTAATTGATTCCATTTCCACTTTCATGTCTTGGCAGTTTCTTCATTTCATTACACTGTTTGTGTTTTCATAGATTTCACTAATGGATGTATTCGTGTCCTCCTAAAGCTCCTTGAGTAAATTCATAATAGACAATTTGAAGTCCTTGTCTAGACAATGTTTCACCTATATCGCATCTGTCAGGGCATATGGTAAGTAAGGTTGCTGGGCTCTAGTGAAGACATATTGTCCTGGCTGTTATTGATTCTGTTTTTACACTGATGCCTAATTGGTTTGAGATGAACATAATTCTAGGTATTGATATCTGGTCTTCTATTTTTTGGGTGGGTTTTCCTGTTCCTTGGTTTCTATTGCTCTCTCTGGATCTTAGGTCCATATGGTGGCTGTAGGTGCTTCTGAGGCCCTGCTTCGTGTAGCTATTGTGGGTCCTGGGTCGAATTTGTTTCTACGTATTAGGAGCTAACAAGGGGGAACGGGGATAGACTAGAAGGAAAAAGGCAAAAAAAGGGTCCACAGGAGAGAGGAAAGGTGGTTCTGCCATGAGGTTCTGTGGAGTTCACAGGGAACGGAGGAAGAGAAAAGATATGAGCCAAAATAAACTCTCCTACCCTTCTCATCAGGCATTTGGTCAGAATAGCAAGATGAGCAACACGCTACTCTGGGAATGCAGCTCAGTGGTAGAGTACTTACTTAGACTGCAAGAGACCCTGGGTTTCATTCCTAACACCACTAAAGGACAACCATCTTTTCCAATGTCTTGAGCAGGTCCCTTGTTCTTGTGGGATAATGCTTTTGTACACTGGTTTAATAAAATGCTAGTTGGCCAGTAGCCAGGCAGGAAGAATAGGCAGGACACGCAGACAAGGAGAATTCTGGGAAGAGGAAGGCTGAGATGCCAGCCTGCCGTCCAGAGAGCAGCATGTAATGGCACACAGGTAAACCCACGGAAAGAGTGGCGATTGATAGATTAACAGAAATGGGCTGAGTTTAAGTGCAGGAGCTAGTCAGTGATAGGCCTGAGCTAACGACCGAGCAGCTTTAATTAATATAAGCCTATGTGTATTTACTTGGGTCTGAGCGGTTACAGGACCAGGCAGGACACAGGAATTTTATAAGTGGCTGTGGGACCTTGGTGCCAGGTGAGCACAGAAAAAACTGCAGCCACACTTTGTGTACTCGTCCAGTATTCCCACAGTTTCAGATGCTACATTTGGATTTTTAACCTAGACAGAGTGAATTTTTGTGAAGGGTGAGAAGTGGGGAGGGGCCTGTTTCATTCTTAGGCACGTGATTGGCTAATTGTGATGACATCATTTACTAACACTGCTCTCTTTTTCTTAGTGTGATCCAACCCCTGTGTCAATCACCAGTGCTATTTGAATGAAAGGTTGAAAACAGAGGCTAATCTAACCATGCATGTTCATATAGTACCTAACGGATTATGTGGACATTCATTTGACCAATAAATTAATGACTGAATTAGTGAGCGATGATTTCTAAATGCACATTTTAATTGGGAGGAAACTGACATTCCTTCAGACTTTGTAACTTACTGGAGTGGTCAACGGAAGAATTAAAACTTAATTTAGGCTCTTTCATTGATACACAGTACAGCAATTGTCTATGATTTCTGAAACAGTATCACATTTTAAATCATAGGTGATCACTCTTTCTGAAAGCACTGCGCTGAGCCTTCTGTAAAGCTAAAGTTCTTTCAAGCATCGCCTATATTATGTAGGGTTTTTTTCCCCAGCTTTTTTGCAGGCTTTCTGGACTACTTCTATTGTGAGGTTTTATATAACAACTCTGTTTTAGAAGCACAGAGTAGTCAGTCCAAAAAGGCAGGTTTCATCCTAGTGAAGGAGTTGGAACGATATGAAAGAAATAGCGTGGCTTTTGATATCAGACAGTATTAGACCCTGAATGACAACTTTTCAACTGACAGCGACTGTGGTTTAAGGAAAGCAGGTTAACATCTCAGGTCCTCATTTCCCTTTTTTGTAAAGTGGTGTAAAGATATCTCCTCTCATCCCTCCATGGAAAAGTAAACAGGGAACTAGACGGGAAACACGCCTTGCAAAGACACGAACTGCTCTTGCCTAGCTGCGAATCGTCTTTTCTCCAGATCAGCGTGCATGGCTGAGACAGTCATGGACCTGACAGTCCACCTGATGCCTGCGAGTAGCTGAAGGCGAGGGCATAGGCTAGACTTCAAGAGATGCCAGATACAGACCGCACTGTCAGCTGGAAACTAGTGAAAATGATGACACTGCCAACTGGGAAAGGCATAGCAAGAAGTTGTTTGGCATCAGGAATGTACCAGTCGAAACATGTCTGTCTTTTAGTTCTTGTGTCCATGGCCAGTTTCATTAATAAGAGTAATCAAATAGTTAACCAAGCACCATTGCCTGAGTAAGAAAGAGGCATTGAGATACTTCCAGTGTCTGTCTTCTGGCACTTTTAAAGCTACTTGATGTTTTTAAATAGCTTTATTGACATATGACATGTCACACAATTCATACTTTTAAGGGTATATAACTCATTGGTTTTTTACTATTTGAGGTTATGCATCTATTAATATAAGTTTATAATATTTTCATTGTGCCCAAAGGTAAAAACCCATCCATCTGTCATAGGCTCCTAATTCTCCCAGTCCTATTCATGCAGCCATAGAAAGCTGCTAATCCATACTGTGGTTCTATTGATTTGTCTGCTCTGAACCTTTCGTATAAATGGAATTATGCACTATGTGGCATTCTGCCTCTGGTGTATTGCACTTAGCATAATGCTTCTGTGTATGATTCATTGTATCATATTCAGTATGTATCAGTACTTGTATTAGTGATTATTCTCATTCCTGTGACCATACCTGACAAGAAGCACTATATTGACAAAGGAAGGGTACATTTGGGCTCACAATTTCATGGTGAGGAAGGCAAGGCGGTGGGAGAAGCTCCTGTCTGTAACAGCAGGGGTGTGTGGCACAACTTCTTAGCATCCTATGTGACTGTCAGGTAGACCTAGGATGGAAATGGGCCTGGCTATAACTCTAAAGTTCCTGGTAATGACCCACTGAGCCTGCCCCATTATTTTCCACTTCCAGCTAGGTCCTGCTTCCAAAGATTCCCAACCTCCATACACTCCCACCTTCCAGCTAGGTCCTGCTTCCAAACATTCCATAACCTCCATACACTGCCACCTTCCAGCTAGGTCCTGCTTCCAAACAT
>CABHPQ010174957.1:0-19994 GCA_902168405.1 Peromyscus aztecus | reverse complement strand
CACAACCTCCATACACTGCCACCTTCCAGCTAGGTCCTGCTTCCAAAGATTCCCAACCTCCATACACTGCCACCATCTGGGACCAAAGATTAAAACATACAAACCTGTGTGCTACATTTCATATTCAAACTATAGCGTTCTTTTTGTGGATAAATAATATTTGCTAGGTAGTTTTCAAGCATCCTTCTGCCTCACTCTGATGTATCTTCCATTTCCTTTTCTTGACCTAAACATGTTTAAGACGAAAGACCACTTAGATTTCATTAATTCATTGTCTTTCAATATGAAAGGAGAATCTGAGTTACAAGATGCCAATGTAATACATTGCACTGTTTATTGGAAAACTCAGGCCCTATCTTTGCTAGCTTACTAGACTATGCTGGGGTTTCATTCAGTTTCTTTTCTAAAATGTCAGTGCCTCCTGCTTCACATGCCATTTTTATAATTTTTGTTATTTTTGAAATTGTAACATGATTATATCATTTATCCCCTTTCCTTTTCTGTCTCTAACCTCTACCATATGTCCCCATGGCTCTCTCTCACAATCATGGCTTCCTTTTCTTTAATTGTTGTTACATATACATGTGTTTAAGAACATTTACATTCCTAATTGTATGTATATATATTAACATTTTTATAATTATATGCATATATATTCCTAAATATATAAATACAACTTGCTCAGTCTGTATGTTACTTGTATGTATATGATTTTTAGGGCTGACTACTTAGTGTGAGATATCATACTAATCACTTATAAAAACACTTCTGCCTCCTGAATTCATGATCCATGTCTAAAATGTGTGTTGGTAAATAAGAAAGAATTAGATCATTGAAATGCAAGGTGAAATTTCTGATCCAAATTATAGACAGATATCTTCAAATGATCTTCCAGATAGGCCTTAAAAATGACAAATATAAAGTTCTTGCTTAGACTCATTGATGACTTAGTGGATTCCATACATTGTGACATCCTGCTCTTACAATCCCCGCAAAAAGAGCTGTAAATGTGCACAGCCATCTGATGGCACTGAAGAAGTGCTTCTGTACCAAAGGGCTCTGCTTTAGAGCTGTGATGCTAAAAGTCAAAATAAGGGTTTTCCTTTCCTCTCAGTACATGCCATAAATTTTCCAAGACCTTTGGTACCAAAGTGACCCAGAGCATATATTTATATGTTATTGTTGAAATTTAAAATGTAGTAATTTAATATCAGTACATATGGGATATAAAAGCACAGTCAAATGTATTGGTTCTGCTGTTTAGGCTAAAGCAAGTAACCTCAGTGTGAGTAAGGATGCTGTCTCTTCCAACCCAAAGGTTAAAATCTTATTTCCTTTGCTAAACTCCTTTTCATTTTTTCTTCCCTGCAGTACCTGCATGACTTATTATGCTATTACTGGAGTACTCTCTGACCTCATTAACATTTTTATCTCCAAAGGAAATATTATAAAAGACCTGCCTGGCTATAATCTCTCCTACCTAAGACTTCACTATCATTTCCAGACCTAACCACTTCAAATATCCAAGGTTTCTTTTTGTGAGTGAGCTAGTTCCCTAAATTTGCTGAGTTCTGATATTAGTTATCTACTAAATCTGGTTTTTTTTCTGATTTTATGCATTTCATAATTTTTTATTCTGGAAAATTGGCCCCAAAATAGTGTGTTTGGAGGAAGAATGCAAATTTCTAGGATATCCATTGTTGGAATATACATTAGGATGTAGCTATAGCAAACAGGCCCTGACTTGTTCCACTGTCAGATAAGTAGGAAATTGTTTTGCAAAGAGCAAATTAAAAATTTTCACTTTAATTCTATTCACTACACTGTCTGTGGCTTTAAAAACAAATCGTTGTGTTTTAAAATGGCAATTAAATATCTACATATACACTGTAGAATTACAAAAAGAGGCATATCAGGCATTATTTGAGATTTATCAAACACATCAGGAGAGTTTTTTTCAACAATATTCTATGCTTACATAGCACTATTTAATGTAGGGAGTATCTGAACTAATACAACCATTCTCAGCACCTTTATATACAAACATCATATGGGAAAGACCTATTATACAACCTGAAATGGCTGTGAATGTGTACTCTAAGAACAAGTATAAGAGATGAGGAATAAATGACATTTCCAAGGATGCAAATGTACTGCCCATGTAGGATCATCCTTGGAGGACACTCACCTTTGAAAATTGTCTTCTCATTGTAAATCCTTCATGATGAACAATCATACTTTAGTATAACTGTAACTTGAAATTATTTACTAGTGTGTGCACAAGCATTGGCCCTTTCTATTGAAGACTCCAACCTATTTTAAAAATTCTATACTTATCCGCGAAAACCCACGTGGTACCGGTGCAATTAGTAAAACACAAAGTGGGTAAGCCTAATTTTGTTAGCTCTCTTATAATTGAAGGAGTCTTAAAATGAAATAAGTCACATCTACTTCAGCAGTAACACAAGATACTCCAGGATTTTGATTCTTAAATCTGCATGCTGTGTGCAAAATTTGGATCACTATTTTACAAAATATTACTTCAAAGGATGGAGTAAATTATTATTTTGTCTATTTTACTCAATGCCTGCCATATACAGGGTAAGGTATAAATGAGAAATAACAACAGTTATTTTAGCACCATGTGCTAAAAGCAAACACTAACAATGTGCAATGAGGTGGGGTTTTTTTTGAGAGAGAGAGAGAGGGAGAGAGAGAGAAAGAGGAAGGGGAAGGGTAAAGAAGAAAACAAAATTTGGTGGGTAGGGATGTTCTGGGAGGAGTTGGATAGAGGACAATGTGATAAAAATATATTATATAAAAATATCATGATAATAACATCATTCACCTTGGAAGAAATATAAAAAGAAAGGAAGCAAAAAGTCATACTCATAATTAATAGCCTATATTTTTCTAGGCTATGGTTTGTCTTTTTATTTTATTCATTTTTTTTGTTATGAGATTATAAGCCTAGATATTTCAACTGTTTTAAAACTGAATTTGGCCGGGTGGTGGTGGCGCTCACCTTTAATCCCAGCATTCGGGAGGCAGAGCCAGGCGGATCTCTGTGAGTTTGAGGCCAGCCTGGTCTACAGAGCGAGTTCCAGGAAAGGCGCAAAGCTACACAGAGAAACCCTGTCTCGAAAAACCAAAAAAAAAAAAAATTAAATAAGATAAATAAATAAAACTGAATTTGATTAGGATGTTTTCTGGCCAAGTCTCATACCAACATCTATTATCTGCAGACGATTTCATTACGTAACTAGTTTGTGGCCTTTTTTCTGTGAGGTGTTTACCATTTAAGCCTCACCTGCTTGCTTTGAATGTCCCAGGATGGTAGGCCTGTTTAATGTCTCTGAACTAGGACAGCCATGTCCCTTTTGAAAAGACCAAGCTACCATTAGAAATGGGTCATGAAGCAAAAGTCATTAACTCACTTTTAAAAGGGCAGAGTCCATCAATGCATTACTGACAGACCTCCTTCCCTGTGTCCATTCGCCTTTATTAAATACCACATTTAATATCTGCCTCCATGCCTGAGAGAACCTTTGGGTGCATGTCTCCATGAAAGACATAAAACCATTAGGAAACAATTTAATTTGAGGCTTGTCTTTAAATGAGAACCTTGACTCTTTATGCAATATTATACAGATATTATATCGTAAACTCCATATTTGTAATCCCTGAAACACTGAAGCCAGAGTTGTTAGTTGGAAAACACTCCTGGGCTATCGAAGAAGAAAATTCAATTAATAAAGGCAATGATGAAAAACAGATTAAGGACTTATTTTTTCCTCAGTGTTGGTTGGGAAAATGACAACAGGAGATAGAAATTTGTGTCTTCACTACTCACCAAATGAAAGGTTTATTTAAAAATCAATATTAAGATAATAACACAATGGTAGGGAATGAGATCTCTATTTCCACGTGGCTAACTTCCCAGACTAACCTTGGAAGTTGCATTTCAGAATGATCTGCCTACAGCGTCCAAATGGAAATTTCATATAATGAGGAAAGATTATCCACGCGCTGTAAATTCTCTTCTTGGAAGGAAGTCTTGCGGAGTCAATCTTTACATCTGTTTTCCTCCATTCTAGCTGTTAGAAATAAAGACTTTGTGCATTTTTACCACTCTTGGCTTGGGAAGCACCGGTGTCATGGCAAAAGCCAGTTCTGAGGAAAGTGAGATCCAACCCTACTGTACCCTTCTTTGGGATCTCCAGAGCAGATGGGAGGAAGGTTGTGAGAAGCTGTGCCCGCATCCTTCAACCTACCCCAGGACCTGAAACCCAGGGCTGGCAGCTGGGCCTGCCTCATTAAAACATTCATATCTTCCATCTTGTTTTATTTATATAAAATCTCATGCATATTTGTAAAAAAAAAAACTAGTAATGTTTCAGATATGCAAATCTTTAGAATTACATATGAGACAACCTAGCTGGCATGTAAAGCACACACAGAACTATTTAATGGACAAAGAAAAACATATACTTGTAAAAAAAAAATGAAATTTTTTGTCCTTTAAAAATATGTTTGATTCTCAATTATTAGCTTTTTCTTTCTCCTCTTTCACCTCCTACTTTCTCCTTTCTTCTTTCTTTATATATTTATTTCTCTGTCTATCTAGCATTCTTACGTTCATTTTTCACCTTGCTTTCTTTTTTATTTAGGACTAGCCACATATGTATTTACATAATATATAATGTACTATACATATATATGAATAGGGGCTATTAAAGTTAATCCATTGTGACCCATTTCTACCAGACATATACTCATTAGTTATATATGTATTTATAATATTAATACTAACTAATATGTATATTTACACGCATGTCCCTACTTCCCAGTTAAACCAGGTATTATATTTTTCAGTATCGTCTGGGAGCCAATCAGAGGCCCCTTTTACGTAAACGTAGTCACACAACAAATGCATCGCTGTACTTATTTCTCGGAGCCTTTTGATGAAACCTGCTGGCACCAGATCCTCCCAGTAGAAGTTGTCTCATACCCAAGGACTCACACACACGTGGCGGTCCTGCCATAGCAATGGCCCTGATTTCTCCATCTGGATCAAGGGCACCTCCACAGGCAGCTACCACATTCTTCCCGACTGCCCACTCTGATTCCATCCGGCTGTGTTGAGAGCTTGGCTCTGGCTTATCAGCACCTATCGAATGTCGTAAGAAAACGCCAAGTTTCCTTGGATTCATAGCTGGCGATCCTATTTCCCACCCATTAACACCTAGTTCTTCTGAGCTCATTGGGTCTCTCCCTGGAGCCATAGTTCTCCATATGATCCAGAGGCGATAATCCTTTCATGGATAGGTTTACTCACAGGTTTAACAGGTATAATTATTATTGAATTCAGTTTTTTTTTCTGTCATCTTAATTCAGTTTTACAGAATAAATGTTGAGTTACAATGATGGTGAAATTGATATGCTTTTCTGCCATAATGTTTTTCACTTATTTTTCTCCGTTTAGAATTTCTCAATATCTCTCATCAATATGATAGAATTTTCTCTTTCTAACTTAAAAGTTACTGTTTTACTTTTAAAAAATAAGTTTTTAATTGAAATAGAACTGTATCATTTCCCCCCTTCCTTTCCTCTCCCCAACCCCTTTCAGGTACTGTCCCATCAACCTTGCCCATGTCCCCCACTCTCAAGTTGGTAGCCTCTTTTTTTTAAAGTCATCATTATTGAAATGTATGTGTGCTCACACGCACACACATACACGCATATACACTATATATGTGTGCATATATGTATATGTATACATACAAACTGCTGAGTCTTTCTATCTATTGTAGCAGGAATCTTAAAAGTTCTTATTAATAAAATCAAACCTGAGCCAGTTATTGGGGTGAACACTGGAAGGTCAGAGAAACAGAATAAGCCACAGCTACCTCACCTCGCCGGATCCTCAGCTGATCTTGTTTCCTCAGACTGGAGGCCTCTGAGTCTTCATCCTGAATGGGTCTCAGCTGAACTGCTGCTAGAAGCCTGAAAGTTTAACCAGGCCAAATGCTTAACCAGGCCAAATGCCTCTAGTTTCTGGTCCTCACGCCTTATAGACCTTTCTGCTTTCTACCACCACTCCCTGGGATTAAAGGCGCACTTTCTGGGATTAAAGGCGTGAGTCACCATGCCTGGCCGTTTCCAATGTGGCCTTGAACTCACAAAGATCCAGAGGGATTTCTGTCTCTGGAATGCTAGGATTAAAGGCGTGTGCTACCACTGCCTATCCTCGTGTTTAATATTGTGGCTGTTCCGTCTCTGACCCCAGATAAGTTTATTAGCACGCACAATATTTGGGGGAATACAATACCACATTTCCTCTCTTTTTGTCTAAAATTTAAAAAAGCTTATAACTAATACAAGAAAAATTATATCCAATAATTATATACAATATAAACAGTCAAGAATTACATTAACGATGTCTAGTCCATTAACATTTGACAGGTTTAGATGAAAAACTCCATTATATATATTAACAATGTCCAGACCAGTAACATTTGACAAATTCAGACAAAAAATTTTCATTACTTATCTTATTTAAAACAAGTAGTTCCTTTTTAAAAGTAGATTACATAATCTCCCTTTTTATCTTATTATATCCATATTCTCTTTTTTTTTCTTTTCCTAATAGATTCAGTAGTCTACCTTTTGTCATTTTTATATCTTCCCCTTTTTCTTCAGTGTAGATTCAGTGATCTACCTATTTATCCTATTATTTCTTTTTTTTTTTTTCAAGACAGGGTTTCTCTGTGTAGCTTTGCGCCTTTCCTGGATCTCGCTCTGTAGACCAGGCTGGCCTCAAACTCACAAAGACCCACCTGCCTCTGCCTCCCAAGTGCTAGGATTAAAGGCGTGCGCCACCACTGCCCGGCTTATTTCTTTATCTTTTTTCTCAGAGTAGATTCAATGATCTATCTCATACTATATCCATTTCTATATCTATATCTATATCTAACCTCCTCAGTCTCTGTGTGTGTGTGTGTGTGTGTGTGTGTGTGTGTGTGTGTGTGTGTGTGTGTGTGTACCCTGCTGAATCTTTTTTGGCTGTTTGGGTGTATATGGTTTCAGGGATGGTCACATTGCATAGGACAACTAGAAAGGGGCTCATCCCCGGGAGAGGCTAATTCTCCCTTTCCCAGCCATCATTAGTTGCCTGTAGTTTTTTCCTATGGGTGGGACCCTGTGAAATCTCCTCCCTTCCATGTGAAAATGTTTGTTGGTATTGCCTTTGTTCTAGTTATTTTCTAAAAATCATATGATTTTAACTGAAAGAAAAATTACTTTTCTCCTTCCACAGTGGAAGTCCACTGTGATATAATCTGTCCTAATAATGACTGACAAATGTTGGTGAGTTGTGGAGAAGTAGGAACACCCATCTATTGCTGGTGGTAGTAGAAATTAGTACAACTACTCCCAAAATTAGCACATAGAATCCTCAAGAAACTAAAACTAAATTTAACATATGGCCCAGCTAAACCACTCCATGTCATGTGCCCAGAGTAACTGATATCCTACTCCACAGATACTTCTTCAGCCATGTCCATTGCCTCCCTATTCATAACAGCCAGGAAATGGAAACAACCTAAATGCCCTTTAAGAGATAAATAGATAATGAAAATATAGTACATATACATAAGGGGATATTTCACTTTTATTATGATGACTTCAGTGTAGCTGAAGTTATCCTGTTCCTGCCTGGCTCCCGTGGCCCTCAGACCCAAGGAAACACACAGAGACTTATATTACTTATAAACTGTATGGCCTGGTGGCTCAGGCTTCTTGCTAGCTGTTCTTATATCTTAAATTAACCCATTTCTATTAATCTATACCTTGCCATGTGGCTCGCGGCTTACTGGTACTTTACATCCTGCTCCCCATGGCGGTGCCTGGCAGCATCTCTCTGCCTCAGCCTTCCACCTCCCAGCATTCTCCTCCTCCTTGTCCCGCCTACACTGTCCTTCCTGCCTGGCTACTGGCCAATCAGCATTTTATTTTTCAACCAATCATAGCAACATATATTTACAACATACAGGACATCCCACAGCACTTCAGTACTTATTTTAGTACCTATGTTCTTTTATTCTGTCTTTTGGCCTGGATTTGTAAATATTTAGATCTTTCTCCTCACACAGTAAGTGACGGGTTCTTTCTAAATCTTTTATCTTTCCTCAATTATGCTTTATTATTCATATCTTTTTTTTAGCTTGCTTAGGACACAGTTCTTTTTACTCACATCTTTTTTCATTCACAGATGCCCTTATTTGCCCAACCTAATAATAGTACTACATACGTGTTCATTTATGCAATGTTCTGATTTAGGTGTTAAAGAGGGATTTTAAATTAGGACCATTTTATGAAAAAACTTCCTAAGCCTTTTAGGTTTAAATATTTTATTAAGCCTTCCTCTTGTTAAGTCTGTTGATAAAGATCTGTAATTCCAGATATGTAGGTTTTAGACTGGAGGATAACAAGTTCAAGCCCCAGCTAGGCTACAGAGTGTGTCCAAGGCCAAGTTAGGTGATATAATGTAACCTAGTCGCAAAATAAATGATGATAATAGTAATAATCAAGCTGGGGATATAACTCAAGTCATAGAATGCTTGCCTTGGATCAATCCTCAGTACTAGGGGGAAAAGATCTCTATATATTAACTTGCGTAGTCCAAAATGATTAAATTTTCTGTTCATTTTACAACCTTAAAGACAATTCTGAATGTCCTTCTTTATTGGTTTGATGTTGAGAAGTCTACTTCTAATAGGATTTGTAACTCTTTGCAGAGTCTCTGCGAGTCATCCCGACTGTTGAAACTGCTTTTCGCTGTTGAGGTAGTGTCTTACTTAGCAGTCTGATGTGCCTAAGCAAGGCAGACTGATGTTAAACTCATGGCAACCTTCCCGCTGGGATGACAGGTCTGTGTCACCATGCCTGGCTTTCCTGCTGAAAGACTTTCAATTTTCCCTCCCCTTTGAAGTCTAAAATCCCATTAAAATGGCCAAATGTGAATTTTTCATTATTCCTCCATTTGGCTCCTTATAAACTATTCATTCAAAACCTTTCAAACTTCTTTAGTTCTGAAAAATGTCCATGAAATCGTCACATTTTTCTCCTTTCTCTTTGTTTTTCTCTGCTCTTGGGCCTTGTCCAGGCATTGCTATGTATAGCATTCTCTGTCTTCTAACATTTATATTACCTTTTCTAACTTCCCTTTCTAAGCCATCCTCAAAGAGATCCTTAATTTAAGATTTACACTCATTCATTTACTCTTTACTAGGACTCAACAAAATATTTATATCACCTATTATGTTATTTAGGTCAGCTCTTTTATTTTCTCATTTGATACTTTACACGCTATTTCATAGAGCTTGTTCTTGTTTCATAAGACTCATATCCCAGCTTGTTATGTTAATGATGTCATTCACTTTTAAAAATCCTCAATCTACCTGTTGTAATAATTGTCATTTCCAGAGTATGTAGCATTAATTTTTGTGTGTCTTTTCTTTCATCTTGTAAGCTCATGGTTATAATACAGGCCATGATCCGTGTATATCTCGGGCAAATACAAGGGGAAAGGTGGTGACTTGATGTAGCATGGGGAGCCCTGGCACCATGGAATCTCAATGGTACGATGACTGTTTCACAAGGCCATCCTCAGATCAGCCTTTTATGTAAACCCTTGCAACAAAGCTCTACGGGGAGCGGATATGTCCTGTAGAATCCAGTCAACTGACCCAAAGAGTGGTGAAAGATTAAAGAAGTAAGTAAGTGAGTGTCTCAGAAAGGCAGTGAGTCTACAACTTAAAAGAGAAAAAAACCTCCAAATCCATGAAGATTTCTGACCAGCTTTGCTAAAACTTCAAGACTTCTAATATCTGTCACATAGAAGAAAAACAAGAAGGAATTTAGAAGGCTAATTTAAAATATGTTGTCTTATTCCTTGTTGTTAATGTGTGATGCTTTGAGAACAGACATGCAAGGGTACAGTCTGCGATTTTAATACTTCCTGCCCTGATCGTATTAATTACCATTCCCTTCCACGTAGTTTCTTCCCTTGTTTGTTTTTTGCCTTGTTACTTTGTTCCTTTTCTGCCTTCTTTTTGTTTGCTTGTTTCCATTCTTGATTTTGAGATGATGCATGTTGCTCAGTAGCTCTCGAACAGTTCTCACACAGTGCATTCTTCTGCCTCCTAATACAATTCTACTACCTAAATTTCTTTTTGTAGCCGTTATTCATCCCTGCTCACCTCATCCCCAGACTGTGCTCTGGGAATCCTTATTCTCCATCCAGGCTACTTTTTAAAGTTTTCATTGATGAGAATAAAATCTTGTCATTTGCAGCAAAACTGATTGAGTTCCAGGATATTTGGTTAAGTGAAATAAGCCAGATACAGGAGAGGAAAACTATGTGTTCTCCCTCATAGGTGAAACCACAACCTAATATTTTGTGCTCTTGAAAAATCTTCCAGCCATATTCCACCTCAAGATAAGATACTTCCCAACGCATACCAATTCTACAGGACCCTGGGATCTCACAGGGAATCTAGCTTTTGTTTTCTTCCTTCCCTCCTCCTCACCTTCCTCCTCCCTGCATTCTCCCTTCCACCTTCTGCCCTTCCCCTTCTTTCTTTCTCTCTTTCTTTCCTTCCTTCCTTCATCCCTCCCTCTTTCCTTCTATCCTTCCTTCCTTCCTTCCTTCCTTCCTTCCTTCCTTCCTTCCTTCCTTCCTTCCTTCCTTCCTTCCTTCCTTCCTTCCTTCCCTTGTTTTCCTTCTTGATTCTGTTTCGGGAATCTTACTGGTAGAACTTTTCTTGTCTTTACAAACCTAGTTTTTGGTGTTAGCATAGGTCTTATTAGGTTGTTTTGGTGGAAGCAATTGTAGAAATAAATGCATACAGAGACATGAGCGATGTTCTTGATTATATTTTTTTCAAATAAGAAACGTGTATTTTTCTCTTGGAAATGCTAACACAAAATAAAAAAGTAATTCCAACTTTTTTCCTAAACCAGTCTTAAATAGATTTTTATTTTGAATCTTCTGCTTTCCTAAATAAATTCTAAAATGACATTTAGGGGTTTTTTGCATCTTCCCTGGTCTTTGCTTACATCTCTGTCTCTTATATTTTTCACCTATATCTTCCAGCCAGAATCATACAATAAATATGTGCAAGTAGCTAATAAACAAGTAGCTTGTTTGTGTAATGTTAAATGAAAGTAACCATTCTTTAGGCTTCACTGAACTGTGCTCTAATGTACATTTTAATTCTTCAATCAGAATCTTAAGGTTTAGTATTAAATCTCAGTTCAAGTTACTCCTAGATTCCTCAAAGTTAAATTACTATTGTAGTAAATTTTAGTAAGTTTTTTAAGGTTCTTAAATGGGGCTAAACATATTTAATAAACTCAACTTTTGCAATATGGTATGTGTGTTTGTGTGTGTGTGGTGTGTGTTAACATGAGCATAGATGTCAGCGCATTCATATGATGGTCAAAGCATACCTTGGGTTATAGGTTATTCCTTCCACCATGTGGTATCAAGCTCAGGTATTTGTACAAACAAAGCCTTACACAGTGAGATGCATTGTAACAATTAGTGATTTTAATTTGAGCTCAAGTTATGTTCATTAAAACATAGACCAGAAGTGGAATCAGAATGATGGTACATATGTGTAATCTCAGCATCAAAAAGGCCAAGTTAGGAGAGTCAGGTGGCTTCACTTGTCAGAGGAACAAGTTCTTTGATTAGGAGATTTAAATAAAGCTTAACTAAGGGTGACTTTCTGAAATATCTTTGATAACATAATGTTAATCCAAATGAGAAAATCTGCAATGCTGAAGTTTCAGCCATCAACATCACATGAACTGCTTGAATTAATTTTGAATTGGATGGCCTGTTGGGAACCATCCTAAACATCTTATTATATAAGCAATTGACTTATTCATCACTGAATTCTTGATGTATCAAATATTTTGCTAGTTGTATAAGATCTTAGGAATCCATATTTCTTACATTTTTCTTCAAATGTGCCCATAAATTATTTAAACAAGCGATATAGTGTCTTGTATTGATATTACTTTAATATATGTAATACACTGATTACAACATCTATTATGGATGAAGGTTGGGAATTTTATTTTTAGCATTTAGGTTTGGTTTACCAATGTTGCAGAGTTCAGAAGAGGTGAAATCAAGATTAAAACACAATTCTCTTTAACAAAATTCTTTTCCCCACTCCTTTAGAGTACCATAATGATTCTACCACTCAAATCTAAGTAAACTTTGACAAGTATCATAAATATCAAAGTACTAATTGTATTCAGATGAGAAAAAATAATCACTCTTGCTGTTAACTGGGGATAGTTTCAAAAACATCTTATTTCAGTCCAAGGGCCCTGGAAGAATAGACTGGACATTGGTAGACAGAAAAGATGAATAAGACTTTTAAGACTGGAAGAAAGACAGGAACTAAAGAGCAAAAGAGAGAAAGAGCAGATACCCAAGAATGCCCAATGTCCCAACTGAATGAAATATGAGATAAGTGATAGAAGTGAGGCTGGTACTGTTTCAAAGGTAGATTGGAACTAGGTTAGAAGGAATTGTAAGTTTGTACTTTTACCCAAAGCCAGTACTACTCAGCCCTGGCTGAGCATCAAAATCAATTTTACAACATTTTTGAAATGCTCTCGTCCTGGCAACATTCCCGGAGACTCTACTCATTATATCATAGGGATATGGACATCTGCATAGTTTAGAACTCCTCTATTGATTCAGCACATAGGGCTTTGTAAAGAGCAAGTGTCATGATGATTGAAATGTAGCCCACTCACTGTGTGGTGCACAGGCCATGAGAGTCCTCAGAACATTACTATCCATGATTAATATTAGGGTATAAAATCTGGCTAGGAATTTTATGCAGTGCTGATGTTGAAGCATGTAACTTAAAAGCATAGTGCTGTTTCATGTGCTTTTGTTGTTGTTCTTACATAATTCCTTTGCGGTGTCTGAAAGAGATTTTTCCATAAGCATTTGTATTTACAAACAAAACTGGGCCTCAGCACAGTCATTAAAAAAACATCTCTCTGAGATATATAACATTTTTGAACAGGGAACAAGTTTATAAACATGACTGGATTAACAATGATATGGCTCTGCGCAAACTGGATAACTGGAGTGGGGACCAGTTAGAAGTCCCCAGTTACAACATACTTGGATTCAATTATGTCAGTGGAAAAAAAATAAAGAAAGAAAGAAGAAAAAGGAGTGTATATCAATAGACTTTTCTGGTACTTCATACTTGAGCAACTAAGAAAGCAAAGTGTTATTATGATATATGCAGATATTTGGGATGAAAACTCGAAAAGAACTGGGAAGGCAGATAATAATGCTAACTTCAGGTATGCTGAGCATTGTACTATATAAATATGTAGAGTTAAATAGAACCATTAAAAAACAAAAAAGATTCAATAACTGTTGAAAGTTCTTAATCCTACAAATCCATCTGTTTGGAGAAAAGCGCAGTAAAAAATATACCAAGCAAATAAATAAAAAAGAGACCACCATGAAGTTGAAAGAAATGATGCCAAGACAGAGAAGAGATGGCTATGGGGTTGGAAGTGGTTAGAAAGAGGACGGGAAGCGATGGGTGTGTGAGGACACTGACAAAACTGAGACTGAACGATGGCCATCAGGGTCGAGCCGCTGGCTAACCAGCCCAGCACACTAATATAATACCAGTAGGGAAGGGAGGGTTTGGGTAGGTAAGCAATGGAGTCTATGATGGCATTGTCTCTCAGATGCTAGAGAAAATAAACTGTTTGGAGAACAACTCTTGAAGAATATATGTTCCTGATGCTGAAAAAGAACTATATTGGAAAGTGGGGGGTAAAATACAAAATTACTGTTTTCCTCCAGTAAGGAAGAGAGATTATTTAGGGGGAAACAGAGATATGGTAATTATTTTGGAGATCTACAGAAACACACAGTATAGGAAAAAAATCAAAGTAAACCTTAAATTTAGTAAATAGGCATAAGGAGGAAAAATTGAAGGAATGAGTTTTCATATGCTGAGTGAGAGTAAGATATACATCAATAAGCATTGATGTTACTACGTGCTATGGTTTAGTGATGCTCCACTATAATTCTCATTTTGAAGCACTGACTTTCAATGTAAACATAGTGATAAATGGTGCCATTGTGAGGTGCCTAGATCATGAGAGTAGAGACACTATTATGATTATAGAATTTGTTTATTTACATGGCAATATCACTGGAATGCACCCATCTACAAGACAGACAGGGCTCTTCACAAGTTCAAATGTTCCAACATCCAGATTGTGAATATTTGTAGGATCCAGAACTACAAAAAATAAATTTCTATTGTCTAGTCACCCTGTTTATCTCATTGGTTATAACCAAAATAACTTAAAATCTACAAAACAGAGACAACGGATAGAGTTCTTCTTGAATAGATTCTACCATGTCAGTAAACGGTAAAAGCTGGATTGGAGTGTAAGGTTGGAGAGAGAAATAAGGGCAAAGTTTGAGAACTAATATTTGAGTTATCCAGATCTGATGATGAAAGGCAAATCTGTAGATAACTGAATCCTAAGTATCCTAACACAAGAGAGAAAATGTATGCTTTAACGTATTTTAATACAAACATGGAGTATCCAGTGCATGAGAGGATAAAAAGCAATGTCAATAAAATCCTACACAGACTGGAAATGAATTCCCCATAGATGGAAATAAGGCTGGAAAAGAGCAGAGTGCTCAGAGAAAACTCAGACATCCATATCCAGTGGCATCTTCAATGTAACAGAGGCAAGTGGAAAATATTTCAGACGCATGGCACTGAACTCTCTACTGAAGAAGTTTTCTCCACAGGTGGAAAAGTACAAGCTGGAAAGATGAGGAAAAAGAAAGGAAATTAAGACAAGACTGGCAAATATGTAAACAATTAAAATCCACATGAGTTAGCCAAAAGTCTGATCATGTCTTGCAGATTTTAAGGTATAGAGAGAAATGAATATACAAGCTGCATGTAAGAAGAAAAGAACCTGAACTAGTTTATGCTCTGTACTAAGCAGGATGCAATGCCAGCACATTTTTTTTATGTCCAAGGATATCATTATCATGGCAGAAGAGAATGATGGGTAAAGCCAGTCCTGGGTTTATGTCAGAAGAAGTGAAAGTCCAGGTCATAGTGAGTGTGAATAGAGGTATTGTTTTTGAAAAGAGAGACAAATGCTAAGAAAATATAGAGTCTGTAGCAAGATCAAGGCCATTTACACATGCTAGCTCAACACTTATACTTGGTGTATTATTTGGTTCCTGCTTCTCTGTTTTGTTACTACTTAGGATTATCTCCATTTCAATAATGAGGAACCCAGACCTGTAAGGGTGTTGACTCATCTTGACTCAAAGCCAAGAAGGAGACACTCGAAAGTTCTATGACATCATTAGACCTTCAATAGATGAGTTAGGGAAACAGTAGTGTTGTCCATCTTATGCCAATAAGGTAGGAGTTGTATTTTTTTTACTTTTGCATTGCTGTGACAAAATGCTGGCCAGAACAAGTGGAGAGGGGAAAGATTTACTTTGTCTCACAGTTTCAGAGGTTTTTAGCCCATCATGACTAGAAAGGTTTGGTGGAGGGGCTCAATTCATAGCAGTGGAAATGTATGGCAGATGTTGTTGACATCACAGTAGTCTAGGAAACAAAGAAAAGGAAAATGCCCGCTCATCTTCCCCATTTTTCTCTTTCTATTCCATCTAGGATAGAGTCTTGGGATGTTTTCCTTCCTCAGTTAATAAGGTCCATAAATTACCTCAAACCCTCAGAGGTGTCTCTCCATCCCTGCATGACTCTAAATTTAATCACAGCAGTATAGGTAAGGCTGTCCACCTCTACTGGATATCAAGGAAATTAAAACAAAAGGTATGAGAACTGAGAACTTCTGAGGCTTTCAAAGTAAGGTGCAATCTACCTTTTCTGTACTGCAAAGATCATACCAATGAATCATTTTTACTTCCAAAAAAATTAAACTCTTTAGTTCCTTCCTCCCTTTCAGTTTGCACTGCCATGACCCCCCTATGCTTATGTTTGATTTTACCGGGGTCTATCTTCTTACTTATTCACTTTCTTCCCTTTCATGACTTGCTAGATTATAGGGATTTCCATTTTTAAAAATATATATGTTTATAGTTACCTGCTGAATGTTTCTTTTCCCCGTCTCTTTCTTTCCCTAAACAAATAAATCTTTACTGTAATTCATAGGACTCAATGTTCAATATGTCAAAGATATTAGTTTAGAACTACTACAGGTTTTGATAATATTATCAGAAATAGGTCAGCCACTAAATAGCCTCTTCTTGGCATAATAAGGACTCCCATTGTTCAAGCTCAGGCCACTGGCAGCGTGTCCTTCGATGGGATAGGAGCATGATTTTAATCAAAATCCACTTTTGTATTGTTATAGCAGCCTGTCAACAACAATCCTGCAGACTATTATTTTATAAAGAACAAAATATGTGCCAGTGATGGTAGCCTCTGCCTGTGAGTTCAGCACTCAGGAAGCAGACACAGGAGGACCAGGATTTTAAGACCATGATTAGCTACCTAGTGATTTGAAGGTAGCCTTAAAAAACAAAGAACAGTACCAGAAGAGAAAAGAGAAAAGAGTATATGTTCACTAAAAATGATAGTAAGACACGAGAAAAGAGCTACAAAAATATTTGCAGAGTTTAAGTTGGAAGGAATATGGCCAATTATCCAGTGTTTTAATTACCCTGAAGCTGGACCTTCAAACTACAACTCCTAATCTAATTGAGGAAGTCCATCATATAGACAGAGCCTAATGCAATATGCAATTAACATTTCCTAAAATTAAAACTGACATGGGATATTTTGATTTACTCTAATTATACTGTTAATTTTGTGCCTAACACAGAAATGCCTTTGCATTAAAAAAAAAATGTCCTTTAAAGGTCTCCTTCTAATATGTAATAGACTTGTGTTTCTCTTACTTAGCTGCTCATAATATTACTCAAAAGTGAAGATTACTAAGAATTCTCAGCCCACAGATGTTCTAAAATAGAGATTACGGAGACTTGAGCCTGAACGTTCCCACAAGAACAGTTTGCACTGCTCATGCTACACTGGGCTTTCAGGATACCACTTTGATCAGTCCTCATTTATCTCCAGGTACTCGTTAGAAGTGCCTTTCAGGAAGTTAAGCGCTAATGTCCCTGGATCCCAAGGTAGGCTTGTTCTTTGTGCTTTTACCATTGTGCTTGATGTTGTTCCCAGTGCCCCTGCAAGTCATCCAGAAGCACTGATTTGGAGCAGGGTAGCTTGCACTGTCTCTAAAGCAGAGACCAGAGTACACAGCTGATCCTTTTCCCAGTCTGTGGATGGTATGTGTCCTCTGATGTTCAGAGGTTCTCAAACATATTAACATATTAACCTGGGGTGTAAGCACCAAACTAGTAAATCCTATTGATAATATCAGTAAAAATCAAGACTGTGGGGTGTGAAAAGGGGAAGCCAGTTGGAAGACTCGGCTCACCCAGTGGTTTTATTTGTGGTAGTCCAAGTCAGAATTCATTTTGTATAACCCTAGCAGCCCATCAAAGAAACTTGTTCAGACTATTCTTTCATAAATGAAAAAAAAAAAAAAGGTGGCAGCATGGAGACACATACTTGTGACTCAGTAGTCAGGAGGTCGTGTGGTATTAACACTAGAGAGGAAAACCATTTTGCCCAATCCTACATCATGTGCTACCCAAAGCAGGAACCAAATAACCTCTGTTGAACACTAGACCTTTCAAGTCAAGATGAACAAAGTTCACACCTGACTCTCACTGGAGAAACATGAGCCGGGTTACTTCACTGATAAATTTATTATTAAAAAAAAAGAAAATAAAAAAATAATAAAATGGAAATGTATGATGCCAGGTCAAATGGCAAATAATATACGGGAAGCCTGTGATGTTCTGATTATTGTAAACTGTATCCCTCAATGGGATTTTTTTCTTGCCATGACATATTGGATGATAATGAAAATGACGGGATGCTGAAGTTACATTGATTAGTTAGTTGTAAAGAAAAAACAACAAACCAAAGAAGCCTTTCAGATATTCCAAATGGCACAGCGGACATTGAAGTACACTGTTCAGGCTGGTTTAAGTGGCATGGTACACACATTGTGTTTGTAATTAAATTAAGAGGAAAATCACATTCCCAGATGCAAATTTACTATCAGTTCTGGAAGTACTAATGGGATAAAGAGGTTGTTTTGATATCAGCCAAAGATTATAACAAATAACTGGAGAAAAAAGATCAATGCTAACTCTGCAAACAAAGGTACAATGACTTTAACTAATAACAATCCTACATTCTCAAATGCTTAGAGAGACAGACACATAAGGTTCTTAGTACCATAAATTAAGGGCATGTGTCTTTTTTTTTCACACAGCCTGAATTAAGACCATAAAACCAATAGAATAACAACTTAACAGTGGGATTTATTACAATTATCTAATTGGCCCATTAGCTATCAATGTATTACGTATACTTATTGACTCTGTCTTTAATTCCTAAGTATGTTAGATTTTGGAATATAAAAAGTAGCAAAATACAATACCACTAATCAAATACTGTATATCTAGGCAGACAAAGCATCACCTTGTTCCATTAAGTAATTTTTTTGATGAATCACAGACTCTAACTTCCAATATTACAATACAATTACCAAAATCATGTAAAGTTTGAAAATACTTGAAGAACAACACACACACACACACACACACACACACACAAAAAAAAAAAAAAAAAAAAAACACCAAAAAAAAAAAAAAAAAAAAAAAAAAAAAAAAACTGTGCTGGAAATGTGGTTCAGAGGTTAAAACACTTACTACACTTACAGAGGACCCAAGTTCATTCAGTTCTCAGTACCCACATGGCAGATTACAACCATCTACAACTCCAGTTTTAGGGGATCTGGTGCACTATTCTGGGCTTCTTGGATACCAGACCTACACATACATATATGAAGACAAACACATAAAATAAAAAATAACAGCCTTTTTTGAAAAAGTACCCAACCCACACATTTCTAGCATCAAATCTTAATGGAGACCATTGCTATAGGTGTCATGTAAATTTTCAAATACCAGGAGCTAAGAACTTCTTGCAATAAATTATTCTTTCAAAAACTGTTTTTACTGGTTGACAGTTTCTTTTCCTGTAATAAAAATTAAAATACTACTTAAGAGTCTTAATATTGCTAAGACAATATTTTACATAATTATATTTGAGGAGCATATGCAACTTTGTGCCACTTGGTATATATCTATCATTATATTTTAAACACTTCCCTAGGTGGTAGTCCATTGTATGTTATTTAAGCAGTTACTCAATCACCTTCTGGCTGTTGAATATTTTAATTATAGTCTGTGATATAATAAACAATGTAAATTATAGTATTTTAGATTTACTTCCACCAATTTCCCAACATTAGTTACTATATTCTAAAGAAAAATTCAAGAAATGATGAGACAATTGTAGCTAAATGGTTTGAAAGATTGAATGAAGAAGCAGGTGTTTGGAAAGGGCTGTCATGAAGCAGGACATGTTCCTGTTCCCATGGATTCTTTCCCTTATCTCAAATGATGAAAGAAACTTCAAAGAGCATGTGACAAGGCTCTTCGGGCAGCTTGGGGCTCAACATCCTATTCTGACTAAGCCATGAGAAAGCTAAAACATGAAAGCCTATGGGCCAACTGGGAAAGGGTACTGCATTGCTGAACCGAAGTTGTATGAGGAATATCTTAAATTTTCTCTGATGGGTCTCAAGAAAGTTGTCCCAAAGGCAAAATTACTAACACCCAGGTATAAGGATGCTCCATGGATAACAGTAAGTGGGTAAGTATAAGCACTTTGAAATAAGACGGTCTTCAAAGAGGGTTACTCAATGAC
>CABHPQ010174956.1:15000-28789 GCA_902168405.1 Peromyscus aztecus | reverse complement strand
GTGACCTAACTTCCTCCCAAAGGTCCATTCTCCTAAAGATTCAATCAGCTCCTAGTAGAACCACAGTCCAGTAAGATGCCTTCTTCCTAGAAGGCTGGGGGGATTTAAGATTTACATCATACCTGTCCTTACATGGGTACTTTCCCATACAGTGCTCTTGGATGTGCCAATAGATAAGAGAGAGACATCGCCAGCCTCACAGCTCACACAGTCTAAATGGAAAGAACATCTAAGGCCCTAAGGCCAAAATCAAGGCGTCATGGCTGCATGGGATGGCGTGGGGCTGAGTGGTTGAGCACACAGTGAATGTCCAAGGCTCTGGGCTCCACCCCTGGCACTGTGGAAATAAAGCGGAAGGAATCCAGGTACTGACTGGACTGTGCTCCTCTGGGCACTCTAGGGAAGGACTCATCCATCTTCCAGTGGCCTCCGTTAAGTTTTGACTCATGAGTCCCTCTGTCCCTTCTTCAGTCACTTGGCCCTTTTCCATGGTGTGTCTGCATCCTCTCATGTTCTGTCCCTTAGAACTGCCTCATTAGATATAAGGCATTGTGGTGGTCTGAACGAAAATGGCTCCCATAGGCTCACAGGGAATGGCCTTGTTGGGGTAAGTGTGTCACTGGGGACAGGTCTCAAATGCTTCAGTCAGGCCCAATGTCACTCTCTCTTCCTGCTGCCTGCAGATCCAGATGTAGAACTCTTAGCTCCTCTCCAGCACCATGTCTGCCTGCAGGCCACCATGCTGACAATGGACTAAATCTCTGAACTGTAAGCTAGCCCCTATTAAATGTTTTCCCTTATAATAGTTGCCATGGTCATGGTGTCTCTTCACAGCAATAGAAACCCTGACTAAGACAGGCGTACTCTAAGCCAGCATCATTTGACCTTGACTTTTACCCTAATGACGTAGATAGAGAGACTCTGCCTCCAAAGCTTCTGAATTCCGAGTTTGGGAGGGGACACTGCCCCTCTGACAACAGTGGCCTTCATGCTCTTCTCCCGGGTCAAGACGGCAGTGAAAACTGAGGCCCAGGGAGGCGGTGTGTCTGGAGCATCCTTAGCTTGGTTTGGCCAAGCAAAGATAAATTGAGTCATGGCCCCAAAGTGGGAACCCTTCCTCCATACCTATTCCACCTGCTAGAAGCACAGGGCTGGACATGCAGCCACTCACCATCTTTAACCCGTTCTCTGGTTAAGAGTGAGGAGAACAAACTGGGCCTCTTGGCTGTCACAGCAGCGGCCAGAGGTAGCCACGCCATAGATTCTCTACTGAGCCAGCATCTCTACAGTCAACCACACAGCCCAAGAGTATCCGCAACTGGTCCCTCCCACAGGCTGTGTGTGAAGAACAGGGGTCCTGGGGAGCCCAGTTCATGTCTAGCCATGTCGTATGCTACCTTCCACTCATTCATGTAGCCACTCCCAATGGTCGCTTCCGATTCTCTGTAAGGAAATGGCCCCTCATTCTCCCCTTCATGTCCCTCTCTCCTGCCTTGCTCTGCCCCCACAACGCAAGTAGCAGCATGGCATGCCGTGTGTCCTCCCATTCTACTAGACATCCTTAGTCATCTGCTTCACAACGTGTAGGCTCCATGTCCCCTAGCCTGGTGTGCTGATGTCCTTGTGGGGACTCTACTCTCTCAGAGGGTTTTAGTATCTCACAGTATCCTTTTGGAAATAAAAGGAGGGAATTGCTGACAATTTTCACACATTTGGGCTCTTACAAGCATACTTTTCTTTGAATTAGCTGTGATTCTCTTTTTATGGAGCCCTAACATTTTGTTTCCTTTGGGGGCTGCTGCTAAGTGGGCTGTTAAATATTTGGTCTCTTCTGCCGCTGGGTTTTCAAGCTGGGAGGGCTCCGCACAAGTAGGCATGCTGGAGGGTTGGACTCACGGTGTCATTGTCTTGTAGGTCATCATGAGACAGAAGCAATGGAGGGAAGGGGGGTGGCAGTTAATTTAACTCCTACACCTGAGCTCTCCCAGTCCGGGGGGGGGGGGGGTGGGTCCTTGGAGATGAGATGGAAGCAAGAAGATCCCTGAGATGTGGAGGGAGGGATGGACAGGATGTAGAAAGAGAAGGTGTAGGGGGTGCAAGCAACGGCTTTCAACTTCCCAGGTGGCATGGCTTTAGACCGAGGGTTGCTGGGTCCCTAAAATGCAGCCCTGGTTTTCAAGATTAAGAATCTGGGTCGGCTACCAATCTGGGTCGGTTCAAGTATGCACATACACTGCCTTACATGCCTGTTCCCTTGCAGGCCTGGCCCCTTGACTAAAATGGAAGGCAGGAGAGTTTGTTGTCTGCCCAGCCCTCAATGTGGTAGGCAATGAATAGTTCTTGGCCAAATTAGCAGCAATTCTTTATACATTTGCTTAGAGATTTATCTCCATGGTCACCTGCCAGGTACATCCCACACACCGGACATCTGTGTTGAATGCTTAAACAGGGAAGGGAGAAAGCAGGTGAAACTTCTTGCCCATCCAGCACTCAAATCAGAGAGGGAGAAAACAGGAAGCAAAATGCTGGAGTATTAAGTCAGATGAGATTGTGCCGGGTGGTCTGTTAGCAAGTGACAGTCACGATGGAGAGAGCCTGGGAGGCAGAGGGGGTGAGGGGTGCAATTCGAAGGATACACAGTGTGCTATTGGAGCACAGGTGAGTGCAAAGGCCCTGGAGCATTTGAAAAACAATTAGGAAGTCTGAGTGACAGGAGTAGAGAGTGGGCAAGAAGAAATGTGGGGTGGGGGTGGGGGAGAAGAAGTCAGATTAGTGGACCACCCTCCCCATTCTGGATAAGTAAGACATTAAAGTTTGAGGAATTTGAGGTACATCATGAGGTACCCGGGAAATGAGTGGTGGGATAGAAGCCAGGGCTTGGGTTCTGGATCTGTGTTGCCTGTGGCATGATAAGAGAATCCGTTAGAAGGTGACACGTGACCTACCTTCTCTACAGCGGCTGCTGCTGCTGCTCCTGCTGCTGCTGCTCTACCTGGAGAAAAGAAAACTGGAATTTCATTAATGTGCCCCTGAGAACACCTTCCATGGCAAGGTGGTTCTGGCAGCTTGTTATTTCCATTTGAACCATCTTCAGGTTCCCAGCTGGATGACAGCTACCTCCCCACCCCCTGCTGCCTTCCCCCCCACCACCGCCTCTGCCCCCATATCTCCTCACCCCTGCTGCCTCCCCACCCCACCCCAGCCCTGTTGCCTATTATATCTTCTGGGTTGCCAATACCACAGGGACTCTGACTTCTTTCTTTCCCCCAGAGATTCTTGTCTTCTTCTGGACCCTTCCTCAGTACTGAGGCCAGGAGTGCATTTAATTTAGGGCCTCCACCTGTTCAGTCAGTAAATTACTTCTGCAGGTTCACTCTGACGAAACCGTCTGCCATGCCGACCTTTCCCCGCCTCATGCGTGGGTGACATATTTCTTTGCTTAACTTCCTGTGCCATCTCCTTTCTGTTTCCTGGCTTTGCTTCCTAATCAGTTTCATGACTGCCCTTCCTGACTCGCTTGCTTCTGAAGCCCTCTGCTACTGCTTCCCCCATGGATGACCGGGGTGCCCTCTAGCCTCCCTACTGCTTCTTAGGTAACTTTCGCAATCTGGCGAAGGCCTCTTCATGCCCACAGCACTGTTTAAGATGCCCGGGATATAGGATGCCCAGGGTGTTGGATTTTGCATATGTAAGTGAGTACATGTGATGTGCTAACTGTTTATGAGTGTTCGGGTATGTGTGGTGTACATAAGTATGTGTACTCATATGTGTAGTTTATATGTGTAGTTGCATGTGCATACGTGTGTAAATGTCAATGGGGTCCAGAGTTGGACATCCGGTGTCTTCCTCCATCACTCTACACCTTATATATTAAGGTGGAGTTTCTCACTGAACTCAGGGCTTGCCTTTTTAGTTAGTCTGGCTAGCCAGCTTGCTCCAAGAAGCACCTTTGTCTCCACCACTCTCTTACTGAGATCACGGCTTTTACTAGCTTTTCCGTGGGTTATGGGAATATGAACTCTGGTCATCATACTTGTGGGGTAAGTGCTTACCTGCTGAGCGGTCTCCCCCAGCCCAAGGCAGTGGTTTTGATGTGTCTTCTAGAGAACTGAAAGATCTGTATGTCTTCAAATTGAACAGATGAGAACCTTGACCTCAGCCTTGTCTATGTCCAGCGTCTGATCCTGGCTGAGTGATATACCATTTTAGAGGTGATATTCACTGCTGGCAATAGACATATATACAAGCCAATGCAGTTTTTTTTCCTTTTCTCCACTCCTCCTTTAAGCAGGATCTCATGTGCCCATTTTGTCCTCGAACTCTATGTAGTTAAGGATGACCTAGAACTCCTGATCTCCCTGCTTCCACCTCCCAGGGGCTGGGATTACAGGTATGCACACCCCTCCCCCATTTTAGTACAGTGTTTTTTTGAAAAGCACTTTGGTGATGTCTGTTCAGATTTCTGATCCTTCCTAAGGTTTCAGAAATCCTAAGCAGGTTTGGCAGGGATCTGTGTATAAGACTGCCCGCTGCAGCACTGTTTATTAAAAGGGCAAATTGAAATCCAAATTGGCCATCAGTCCCTCAGCGGCTCCAACCGGATGCATGTCAGAGTTAACAGTGGGATACCCAGAGGAAGTCACAAGTGCTGAGATTGGTTCTCACAGACACAGAGAGATGCCTGGAAAACAGGAGTGAAGGTTAAGATAGGACTGGGGAGGGGGGACGGCTCAGCAGGAAGAAGCTCAGCCGAGCAAGCCCGAGGGCCTGAGTTCAGATCCGCAGAACACACATAAAAAGCCTGATTCAGCAGTGCACATCTGGAATCCCAATTCTCTTCCAGCAAGCTGGGTAGTGGAGACAGGAAAATCTCTCAGAAGCTGGCAGGCCAGCTAGCTTGTAGCATGCAACCTGGCAACAAGAGACACCCTGCCTCATGCGAAGTGGAAGAAGGAAACCAGCCCCTCTGACTTCCACACACATGCTGTGGCATTCATGAGTGTGCACAAACACATATACACAGATTAAAGGACTTCCACACATATGCTGTAGCATTCCTGAGTGTGCACAAACATACACACACAGATGAGAGGGGGAAGAAAAGTTCAGGTCAAAATAAGCAAACTGCCATGGCACCCCAGTATATGTGATGAGTTGTTTTTGTAGAGTAAAACTATGTATTCATTGCAGGACAGACATGATATTGTTAGGAAAAGCAATTAGATAGTTCACAAATCTTAAACACTGGAGTATTCTCAGGTCATTGAGTGGTTCTAACATTCTGGTCCAATTAACATAAAGAGTTCAGTTGAGTGAATGACCTAAAGACTATCTCTCAAGGGCTGGGGGGGTGGCTCAGTGGGTGAGGTATTTGCTGCATAAACATGAGAACCTGAGTTCAGATGTCCGGCACCCATTCAGAAACTGGGCACAGTGGCATATATTCAGCACTGCGAGACAGAAATAGGCAGGTACCAGGTGCTTGCAGGCCAGCCAACCAGCCAAGCCAAAACTTGGAGTTCCAGGTTCAGTGAGAGACGCTGTCTCCAAAAATAAAATCGAGAACAATAGAGGAAGACACCCAACGTGACCTCTGACCTCCATATGAGCACGCACAAGTGAGTAGACCTACACACACACACACACACACACACACACACACACACACACACAGGTGTGCCATGTGCCCAGTCATGTCCCCAGACATTTCTAGTTGGGGGGGGGACCCAAAAATGGGTAAGAAAGGAATGTGAGGCTTGGTTGACTCAGCATGCCTGCACTTGGAGGTATAGGAGCCCTGCATCCAGTTCCCATGCCTTTTTAAACTAAACACCCCTCAGGGGAAGTATCTTGGCCTTATCCTTTACATCTCTCAGTCTTCTTTCTCTTTTGTTGGAGAGTTCCAGACACACAGAGCGAAGATATGCCATCAGGTTGAGTGTCCATCAACCAATGAATGGATAAAGAAAGTATGGCATATATCCGTAATGGATAATTAGTCAGCCATAAAATAGAACAATATCCAGCCAGTAAGGTGGCCCAGTGGATGGCACCTGCCACCAAGCCTGATGACCTGAGTTCGATCCCCTGGACCCACGAGGTGGAGGGAGAGAACTGGCTTTGGAGAACTGGCCTCTGATCTCCATACATGTACTGTCACATGCACATATCACTCCCTACACACACATATAAATAAATATGATCACTAAAAAAAAACCATTTTAAAGAACAAAATCATGTCATTTACAGGAAAATAGATGGGACTGGAGATAGTTAAGTGGAAACAAAGATGAACATTGGGTTTTCCCCCATATCTGGAGACAGGGAGGGGAAGGGGATGGGGAGAATGAATGTGAAAGTATAGAGAAACTATTAGGGACATAGAAAGAAAGCTGGAGCTATGACAGGAGGGTTCTGGGAGTGTGAGCATGGTCAAGCACCTCTGTGCATGTGTGGACATGCCACAGTGAAACTCAGTAAAGGCCATAGTTGATCCAAGTTCATTTTTTGAAAGGAGCATGCTTCAGAACTGGGATGCGGCTCAGCTGATAGCGTGTTTGCTGAGCATGCATGAAGCCCGAGTTCCGTGCTCAGCACTGCATATAACCAGGTAGATGTGGTGGCATGCACCTGTAATCCTGGCACTTTGGAGGGGGAGCCAGGAGGATCAAGAGTTCAAGGTCATCCTTGGATACATAGTAGGTTAGAGGCCAGCCTAGGCTACATGAGACCCTGTTTCAAAAAAATAGTGCATGTTTCATTTTTTACTAGCCAAACTGTGTTATTCTTAAAACTCTCAGATGTAGGCAAAATGGCACACACCTGTAATCCAAACACTGGGGGATGGAGAGCGGGTGAAGTTGGGGAATTGGAATTTCAGTTCAAGGCTAGCCTGAGGTGAAGCTAAGAAGTTTCAGTTCAAGGCTAGCCTGAGCAAGAAACGAGAACCAGGCACAAAAGGCTGAGGGTGATCAGTTCTGCACAGTGGATGTGGGCCCTGTCATTTTCTTATTTCTTCTTTGATGTCCTTTTTAAGTCCCCAGCCAACTTCTGGATTTAAAAATAAATGAGATGCGGGGAAAGTGGATTCTTTGGAATTGGTGGCGAAGCAGCCCCAGAGCAAGGGGGACAGTGAGAGTCTTTCTCCTCTGACTCCGCAGAGAAGCTGCAGGATGGATGCCTCCCCACAGGGCACAGATGGAGCTGCAAGAATTCGGGATTAGAGTCCCCCAGCTCTGCGGGGCTTTCTCTCAGCTGCCTTTTTGTATCCTTAATTCCATGAATGCAAACAATAATTACCAACCTAAGTAGGTTACTCAGTCCAGCTCAGGCACCCCTGGGTCCCCAGTGAGTCACATTATTGACTGCTCACAATTAATCTGAAATATTAAGCCATTTGCTCCTCGGCTTCCTCTGTCCCTGTCTTGTGCCTGGATGACACGTCCATGGATTTATTGTCTGAGCTATTATTTTTCCTTAGTGTTCTCTCTCTCTCTCTCTCTCTCTCTCTCTCTCTCTCTCTCTCTCTCTCACTGAAATGTTTTATTAAACAAACTCATTTCCCACCCAAGTCTTTGGGACTTTTGTTTTCTCTCTATCTCTTTATCTCTTCCTCATGACATTGCGTTAACTTGGACTCGCTGTAGAGGACCTGGGCTTTCTTCTAATCCTTCTACGTCTGGCTAGTTTTTCAATTACTCTGCAAACTCTGGTCTGCCCTTCCTCCTTATGCCTCATCAATTTTCACTTCCTCTGCCAGGTTTGGAAGAAGGCAGCCGATTGCCTCGACCTCCCTACATCTCGATTAGTTAGGGGTCAAGAAATGGCCAGGCAGACTAGAGATGCATGAAACGGATCTGAAAGGATGTACTAAGTCCCTGTTAGTACAGAAACATGTAAGAGAGGTAGAAAAAAAGAAGGAAGGAAGGAAGGGAGGAAGGAAGGAAGGAAGGAAGGAAGGAAGGAAGGAAGGAAGGAAGGAAGGAAGGAAGGAAGGAAGGAAGGAAGGAAGAAGGTGGCTTCTTCCATCTGAGCTCACCATTTACCAGAGGAGAGAAACGTACCACTCACCAGTTACACTTTCCGGATGTCTGGGAACAACCTGTTACACAGCAGTACGTAACTGATGCAGACATTCTCTCCCTTGCTCACCGGGTACATATTGTATGTACTTTCATTTCAAATGTGTGCACTGGTCTAGAACATTCTTCTGTCTCTTTTGCCTGTTCTCTACTATATCAACATATACCTCCCCAGTTCCATTTCCATTTTTCCTCTCTCTCTCTCTCTCTCTCTCTCTCTCTCTCTCTCTCTCTCTCTCTCTCCTCTCTTTCCCCTCTCTCCTCTCTACCTCTCTATCTCTTTGTCTCTGTCTTTTTTTCTCTCTGTCTCTTACTGTCTCTCTCCCCTCTCTCTCTTCTCTCTCTTACCCCTCTCTCCTCTCTGTCTCTTTGTCTCTCTGTCTTTGTCTCTCTGTCTCTGTGTGTGTGTGCATGTGTGTGTACCCCCATGTGTATTAAGTGTCTACAGAATCTAGAAGAGGGTATAAGATCCCCTGGAGATGGAATCACAGGCAGTTGTGAGCCCCCGTGTGGGTCCTGGGATCTAAGCTGTGGTCCTGCACAAAGTAGACAGTATTCTCAACCACTGAGCCATCTCTCCAGCCTGACTGATATTCTTTAGGGACACTCACACTGCCTCCAACCAGGCTCCTGGTGCTTCCGGTCTCTCTTGTAGCATTTCGCAGTGTTCCTTATACTTTTAAATTCTTTAACATTCCCTCTAATTCACCAAAAGCCCTCTGAAGACAAAGGCTTTCTTCTTCCCCCTTGGATCTCCTGTATCTCCCGGAGTCCCTGGCTCAGGACAGGCATTCGTGGAACTGCTTGGCGTGAACGTAGCCTCTAAATAGCTGCATTACTGATATTCCTGATTTACAGAGAAGGAAACTGGGTAGCCAGGGCCAGAAAGGGTTACCCATCTTTAATTATACAGGTGCTAAGTAGGAGAGTCAGGGCCTAAGCTGGACCCCTGGGTGCCAGTTTTCATGGCTTCCTTCCCTTCCACAGGGTCACTCAGTTTAGCCCTTGGCTGTAACGGATGCACTGACCCCCGGAGATAGTGTTTGAACTAGCATTTTAACAGCTCAGAGGCAGCAGAATCTGCATTTCTGGCAGGCTGCAGATACTATGACTGTCCTGGGTGCCTGGACTATTATGTGAATAGCAATAGTGATCTTTGCTGGTGAACGGAAGGAGGTAGAGGAAGTTCTGGGCCAATGTTCAGAGTCACTTAGTACCTCAGGAGTGAGGCCACTGAGCATGCTCCTAATGACGTCAGCTCCATGCTGTCTGGAAGTGAGGCCAAGTTGGGCTCTGGGCAGGTTGTTGGGGAGAGGGAAACCTGTGTACACCTCCTTTCACCCACTATTAGCTCTGTGGTTGGATAAAGTCCGTGATTCCCCAGGCAAGGCCACCGCAGAGGGTTCCAGAAAAATCTGACAGGCCCTGTTTGTAGAAGCATCCCAGGTGACTCCCCCAGGAAGCAGCTCCCAGATGGGCACTGAAAGCTGGTGCTTGGGGGAAGCAGATGTGTGCCCACAGAACATCTGGGAGAGCTGGAGCCCATATGGAGCCCTGCAAGCTGACAGAGGCCCTGGTCACCAGAGTAACTAATTGTTCCTATTCTCTGCTGGGAGGAAGTGTCCCCAAGAGATAGGATCCTAGGTCTCAGCAAGGAGAAGCTTGCTTCCAAGTACCCCCTCCCCAAGACACAGTGGTCCCACTCCCTGAGTCTTTATCTCCCTCACTACCACCAGCTTTCACACAGAGGACTTTGTTCATAATCATCCTGGGACCATTGATGGGCCAGGACCAGCAGGGCTGTGTGAAGACCTTTAGCAGCTGCTGACCCTGCCAAGTTCCTGGTACCCCCTATTCACAACCACAAACACAGGCTAGAGAGATGGCTCAGTCAGTAAAGAGCTTGCCACACAAACATGAGGACCCGAGTTCAATCCCCAGAACCCACATCAAAAAGATGGCTGCAGTGATGCATGCTTGTAATCCCAGCACTGAGGAGGTGGAGACAGGCCGGTCCTTAGGGCTCTCAACTTGGTAAGTCCCAAAATAATGAGAGACCCTGTCCCAAAAGGCAAGGTGGATGACGGCTCCTGAGTAATGACAATGAAGGTTGGCCTCCGGCCTTCACTCTGTCACTCACATGAACACACACACACACACACACACACACACACACACACACACACACCAGAACTAACAAACAAAGCAGAAAAACCTGGGCAGCAGCAAACAGTAATTCTGAGGTTCAGACACTGAACCTTCTAGAAATATGCACTGCTCCAACTGGTGCTGAGTATTTGAAGTTCACAAAGTAGCTTCCACAGACCCTCAGCATCACATGAGACCCTGAACGTGTCACATGAGACCCTGAACGTTCATGCCCTGCCTGCTGCATCAGGGACTTGGGAACTCTGTATTGTAACCCGCCTTCCGTGGCTCCGGTGCATGGTTAACTGAAAAGCACCAACACACACGAGTCCGCTCCATCACAGAAGTGAAGGTACTCATGCAGCACCCCTGGGATGTGCAGCTGCCCGTTCGGGTGCAGACACCTGTATCCAGGGCAGTTTCTGAGGTCGTTTCACAGGCCAGGGCTCAGCACATGCTGTGAAATATATCTGAGGAGTCAAGTAGGGTAGTACGTTGGCCTCTTTTTCTCCTGGGAAGTTTTAAATCAGGTATACAAAATAATAAAATTTGCTTCAAGTGTTCGTTTCTCTTTCTCATGCTTAGCATTCCTGTTGGAGAACCCAGTGCTAGGCCACAGGAGGCAGGTGCAGAGGAGGATGCAGCCCCGCAGAGCCTGGGATGGTTCGGTGATGGAGTGCTTGCCCAGTATTCAGAAGGCTCTGGGTTCTGTTCCCAGCTCCATAGAGAAGCAGGCCTTGCATTTGAACCCCAGGCTTGCTGGATCAGCGTATGTCCCAGTGAACTAATTAATTGGATGAGTGAGTAGTGAACTAAGCTGGTAATGATGAGTGGGTTAGCAGAGTAGTTCTCATATCAGCTGCAGGTTCCTGGGCTCCACCCTGAAATGCTGACGAGGGTCTCAGGGGTCTGTGTCTTAGCAGATAGTCCCCTGGGTTCTGAAAAAGCCACCAGATTGGATATCTGCAGGCATGCTCCATGAAAGTTCTCTTTTTTTATAGTTTTTGTTTTTATGGTTTTTTTTTTTCTTTCCGAGACAGGGTTTCTCTGTGTACCCCTGGACATCCTGGAACTCCCTCTGTAGACCAGACTGGCCTTGAACTCAGAGATCTACCTGCCTCTTTCTGAGTCTTTCAATAGTTGGGAAAAGTCCAGAGAGATATTTGACTATTTTATGATGTGTGAATGTTACAAGACGTGTGACCACGCATACAGCATTGTTAGAACACAGTCCTGTTTGTGCCTGTGTGAATGCAACAACAGAGCTAAACATTGGTGACACAGATGGCCACCTAGCCCTTTAGGAAGCATCCGTGGGTCCCTCCCTCAACACTCAGTCATCATAGCGTTCCTCACCGCATGATGTGGTCTGACTGTGTGCCCTTCGTATGTGCTCTCACTGTGTGCCCATCATGTTTGAACTTGTTCAATCTTCACAACAACCCAGAGTGGGGTAATCTTGCCAGCCCCCTCTCCCAACAGGAAAACAGAGGCAGAAGCGTTTCTCGTGGCCTGCCCTCAGTCCACTGTTCATAACGAGAAGAGTCAGGTGACAGTCTCAGTCCTCGGACCAGAGAGGTGACTCACCAACTCTGGTGAGCTGCTAACTCCAGGTAGTCCCCAGATCCACTCTGCGTTCTGCCCTGTGCTCTTGGCATGCATACTGGGGCTTTGGCAGTCTCGTGTCAAAGGGCGTCCACCCATTGGCATATATACACATATGCATGTGCACCCTCACACGTGAACGTGGGTACACCCACAGCGCACACACACAGGTGCCCACACTCTGAACACTCATGCATGATGCCTGCCACACATAGGATGAAGCAAGTACATCCCAGGTCACTATGGAGCGTGAGAGTGATGGACTTCAGTCTGGGTCAAGGTTGAAGATGTTGTGCAGCGGACAACAGGCTCACACATCCCACTGAAAGATAAAATAAGAGTTTTTTTCTTTGGATAGATTTACATTATCTTTTGAACTGGTTATTTAATTGTTCGAACATAAAACACTTGAAAACTGTCTTTCTAGAAACCTGAAGGATCCCTGGGCCTCTTAATTATTTTTTTAGATTATACTTTTTATTTGTGTGTGCGCGCACACACACACACACACACACACACACACACACACACACGGATTTGGAGGCCAGAGCACAACTTGCAAGAGTAGGTTCTCTTTTTTTCACCTTGTGGGTCCCAAGGATCCAATTCAGGTTGTCAGGCTTGGTGACAAGCTCCTTTACCCTCTGAGCCATCTCACCATGCCCTCTCCCCTCACCCTGGCCTTCTCGAGCTAGTTCACAAATGGCTCTTTTCAGAATGAGCAGGGAAGCAGCAGAAGTGCCTGGGCTCCTTCTGCCGTGCAGAGCTGGAGAGAGGGGCCTCGTGGGCACTAGGAACTGAAGTGGATCCTCTGGCTGCACTTGCAGCTCCGTAAGTCCCTGCTCCGGGAAGGACACACATGCCCTGTCTGTGAAAGTGTTGCTGGAGACCCGAGGCTGCTGCAGAGTCCCCCACCCCATTCTTTGATGGAGGACTGGCCGCCACTGCCTGGGGCCTGGGTAATTGAGCAGTTTCGGGGGCTGCAGAATGCCCATCTTCATTCCTGGCGACCTGAGCTCAGAGTCAGAGTGGAAGTCGGACAAGACAAGTCCCAGAGAAACTCAGCTGATAAACAGAAAATGGTGTTTATTTCCAACACACAGTAGGAGGTTCCAGTTCCTGAAATGGGGACAGAGACTTTCTGGGCTACTCTGCCCCCTGCCACACTCATCCACCCATCATCCCCCACCCCCGCCCCCGGTGGCTGCCCGCTGCCAAGGCTCTTGGTAATCATTTCTTCAGCATACCTGAGGTGGGATCTGGGCACCTTCAGAACTGAGTTTGCAAGAACATCTTGCAAGGAGTTCTGGAAGTTCCACACACCTTCTTCTAGTGTTGGGGCCCTGTGCACAGTGTTAAAGATGTGATTGGTTCAAGGCCAGCTCATCCATGCACAGCAGCTCCCTCCAGTGACCAACACGACTCATATGTCTGAGGTCAGGTGACAATTGCTGTGGATTGGATGAGTCTGTACGTGTCCCCACAGGTGTTGGTGCTAAGTATCTGTGGGGTGTGCCATGACAGGGGAGAACACTTAAGTGTCACTGGGAACACTGCCCTTGGAAGGGTATGTTATTCTCATGGGACCCCAGTTCACTTCCACAAAAGAGGGCTGTTATGAAAGAGCAAGACCAGCACACACACACACACACACACACACACACACACACACACACACACACTTTGGCTTCCTTTCTTAACCGTGTGACTTACTCATTCCAGCAAAGTTGCCATCTGACCTGTGACCTGGCCAAGGGGAGTCTCTCCAAAGACAAGTAGATGTTAGCACCATGTCCATGAACCTCCAAAATATCAGCTAGGGGCTAGAGAACTATCTCCGTAGGTAGATCGCTTGCATAGCATGCGTGAGGCCCTGGGTTCCATACCTGTGCCACATAAACCAGATGTGGAGGTACACACTTCTCAATACTGGGGGTGTGGAGGCAGGAGGTTCA
>CABHPQ010174956.1:0-14990 GCA_902168405.1 Peromyscus aztecus | reverse complement strand
GGAGGTACACACTTCTCAATACTGGGGGTGTGGAGGCAGGAGGTTCAAGGTTATCTTCAATTATATCATGTGTTCCAGACCAGTCTGGACTAACTTGAGACTGTCTCAAATAGGTTGGGGAGGGGTGCTGAAATCCTCCCTCTGAAAGAGCTCAATGATAAAACAGACAGAAACACTGTGTGCCAGGCACCTTTGCCAGTGAGGGGGAGGGCAGTGGTATGACTAGGTGGCAAAGCGCTTGCCTTGTGTGCACAAGGCCCAGGGTTCCATCCCTGCATGAGAGCCAGAGGCAAGTGAGAGGGAGGGGGAGGGAGGGAGGAGAGGGGCAGGGGAGGAGTGGGAAGAGGAGGATGTAGCAAGATAGAATACTGTGGAGAGACAGGCCACGCTGTCAAATGCTGGGAGGCTTGGGACAGTCTACTGAAGAGATGACATTTCAGGAGAGGCTGGAAGTGAGTTTTAGGACTATTTGGATCTTTGGAAAAGCAAGTGCAGAGACCTTGGAGCCTTGGGAACCGAAACTTACAGGAGGTGTAGGTCTGCAGGCACAACCACGGCCTTACCAGGAGGCAGCTTTGACGGTGCCCGGAGCTCCGTCAGTACACCTTGCAGGCACTTTCTGGGTAGCTGAGTCCATTTGGGAAGGCAGGAGGGGACAGAATCACCCATAGTGTTCACAGAGGAAAGTACCCAGTTAATAGTGAGAGAAACACAGATTGTCACAGAACAGGCACAGGGTGACTGAGGCTCTCTGGACAGAGTTGGAGAGGGCTGGGCAGTGCCTGTGTGTCTGTTTTCAACTGCTGTGTAACAAGTCACCCCAAACACAGCAAGCAGCTTTACAACGATGGATGGGCATTTGTTACCTTGCATATCAGAAGCTTGGCTGCGTCGAATTCACTGCCCAAGCTCTCCCCAGGCTAGACTCGGTGCCGGCCAGACCTCCTTGTTCTCCAGAACTCCAGATCCTCTTGCAAAATTAAGTTAAATGTCGTGGCAGAATTCTGTTTTCTGTGATCACGGGGCTGCAGCCTCTGTCATTTGGGTGGTGTTTGTCATGTGCCACGACCTAGCTTTCCACTGCTTTCCTGCAGAGCCTTGCTACCCAGGCCCCTCCATCGCCATCTTGGTCTTCCAACCCCCAAAGAAAGGTTATTGTGTCCTCCAAGGGATCGCCTGATGAGGTCAGGCCCATAGTCTTCCTCTTTCTTGCTTGATTGTTTTGAGACAAGATCTCATGTAGCCCGGGTCTCAAACTCACTGTGTAGCTGAGGCTGATTTTGAACTCTTGATCTCCCTGCTACCACCCAAAGCCACTTGACTATAGCCTAAGCAAGGCAATGTGATCTATCATATTTCCAGTTCTGCCTGCCCCCAAGGGACACCCACAAATGGGGTCTTGGAAACATCCAAGAATACTACTTGCACTGTTGAGCACGCCCAAGTCCTCCGAGCATTGAGACAGTGTCCCCTTCTGCTGGCACCAACGGAGGCTGCCTGGGAGGAGGGGACAGGGTTTTGTGTGGCACCACCTTCCATTTAACTTGCCATGAGTACTTGAACCTTCTTTGCCTGGGTACAGAGGAAAGGAAGCCCTCTTGTCTGCAATACTCTCTGGATTGCCCGAGCCCTGGCTGAGCCCTGGCTACACCCTGGCATGCTCAGTCTTAGCATATTGACATTGGCAGCCCTGTGTCTCTCACCAAGCCAGTAATGTAATTGACATAGAATTGTCTCTGAGCATCTAATTAATCAGCAAATAAATCATAAACCTGTGGCCATTCATTCGGGGAGGCAAGAGGCTGCTCCTGGCTTCCTGCCCCTGGAGATGATTGAGCTTAGACGTGACACAGCTCACACGAGCTGATGAGAAGACAGGGGAGGTGGGCAGGTAACTTTCAGAGCACTGGTGGGGCCCCAGGATCTCTGTTTGAGTGCTCTGTACAGGCAAGTTCGTTTCCAGGAGATTGACAGACTGGATTTCATTCATTAAAAAAAAAAACATTGCTAGACATGGAAATGCACACCTTTAAACCCAGCATCGGGGAAGCTTAGACAGGCAGATCTCTGAGTTTGAGGCCAGCCTGGTCTACAGAGTGAGTTCCAGACCAGCCAGAGCTACATGGTTAAGCCCCTATCTCAAAAAGAAAAGAAAAGTACAAAAAGCATCCCCATGAAATAAGGGTAATGAGCCACGTCTTACAAGGAAGAAAACTAAGCCTTAGAGAGGTTTCAATACAGGTCACACAGCATGTGGAAGGTGGAGTCAGCGTCAAAAGTCCCCATGTCCCATGTAGCTTTAAGAACAGTGCCGTTTTCACCCTGCACTGTGCCAGAAATGCCACTCCATAGAAAATCATCGTTTCTCTTATAACGAGGCTGAACCAGGAAAGAGTAGGATGGAGAGGGTCTTTGCTCACTCAGGCATCAGCTATCCATAGTGGCCCTTTGGGACAAACTCTTGCAAGGCACATTAAGCAAAAGCCAACCTCACTTGAACCCCCATTCAGTGGCATGTTTTAGGGGTGATTAGCAAGGCTCTGAAATACGTTTAAGCTCTGCCCTTTGGGCCAGGCTCAAATGCTGCCTTGCTGGTACCTAACCTCTCAGGTAGCTACCCCTGGGTTTGGGTGTGCTGCGGTTTAGGCTTTCCTCTGAAACAGGGCATGTCCATCTTCTTGCTACAGTGTGGCAACTAAGCATAGAAACCATGCCCTGGAGACTGTTTCCCCTGAGAACGAGCCCAGAGGGTCCTTTCTAACCTCTCCAATGTCAGCCCTCAGAATCAGGGACCTGTGTGTCTTGCTTGCTGCTGGGCCCTGTTTCTAGAACAGTACTTGACGTGTAGCAGGTGCCAAGCAAACATTTACAGATAGTGCCGCTTCGCATGCTCTGTGATGGCACAGCCTGTGCCCACCCCCATTGTGCTCAGTGTTGTCCCCAGCGCTTAGCTACCAGCAGATGCTCATTCATTCAGTGGGCAGCCATGTGCCAGGGATGAACCCTGGCCCTGGATAAGGAGCTGTTGACTTAACTACTCATCTGCATGCACAAGTGGATGAAGGAAGAAACAAAGAGAGACCCCCGAGAGTCAGTCCATCCCCCAGGCGATACCTAGGCCCATCCATGATGCCACAGTCCTGGGACAGTAACGCCTGGGGGTTGTGTCCCTGCAGCCTTTCTCGGCTTTGTTCTTCCTAAAATCCAATCCCACTTCTCCCTGTCCACTGAGTCCCACTGCATGCCGGTACTGATGGAGTTTCTACAAATCCCTCCATCTGCTAGGATGCCAACTCTCTTGCTTTTGAAGTGATGTTTCATGATATTAGTCAGGGTTCTCTAGAGGAACAGACTGGAGAGAATGGGAAAGGTGATGGCCGTTCTTGGTTGTCAACTTGACAACATCTAGAATTAACTAAAGCTCAAATGATTGGGCACACCCACGAGGGATTTTTTTCTTTGTTAAGTCATTTGAATTGGGAAGAGCCACTTCTCATCTGGGTCTTTGGGGTGGGAAGATTAAACCTTTAATCCAGATCTTTCAAGGTGGGAAGGTCTGGACCTTTAATCTGGACCACACTTTCTGCTGGAAGCCTGTATAAGGACACGGAGGAAGGAAGCTTGGCTCTGCCTGCTTGCGCTCACCTTGGTAGCAAGTTCATTCCTTCGCTGCATTAGAGCCTACTTCTTCAGGATTCCAGCAAAGACAGAATACCAGCTGAGACATCCAGCCTTGTGGACTGAACAACTACTGGATTCTTGGATGTTCCACTCATAGACAGCCATTGTTGAGTTAGCTGGACCACAGACTGTAAATGAGTCTAATAAATCCCCTTTCTATACATAAAGAGCAAGAATCAGTCTATAAGTTCTGTTACTCTAGAGAATCCTGACTAATACAGACACATATTAAAAGAGGCTACATTAGGTGGGCTTGCACAATGCAGTCTGGGTAGTCCAATAATTAACATCTGCACACTGGAGAGGCTGCGAAGCTGGTAACTACTCAGTCTATGAGACTGGATGTCTCAGCAGCGCCGGTCTGGTGCTCAAGGCCTGGAAGAATCTTAGAGAGCTGCTGGTCTTCAGTTCATGTTGGAAAGTCAAGCAAGCTGGGTTCTGGTGTCCACCAAAGATGGAGACAGCAGTAGTAGTGGCACTAGAAACAACAGGGTAGATGAACTCACCAGTTAGACATGAAGGCAGTCAGGCAAAGAGAAAGAGCTTTTGCCTCGGACCTCCTTATATCGGGGGTTGCTACTGGAAGACAGTGTGATGATCTGAACTAGAATGGCCTCCCTAGGCTCATGTATTTGAATACTTGGTGCCCAGTTGGTAGAACTGCTTGGGAAGGATTGGGGGGTATGGCCTTGTTGGAGGGGGTGTGTCATTGTGGTAGGCTGTGTGATTTCAAAAGACCCTGTGATTCCCAGTGTTCTCTCCCTGCTTCTTGGTTGTTAATCAAGATGTGAGCTCTCACCCGTTCCATGCCTTTGTGCGGCTGTCACAAACTCCAACCCTCTGCAACTGTAGGCCAAATTAAATGCTTTCTTTTATAAGTTGCCATGGTCATGGTGTCTCAGGACAGAAACAAAAAAGCAACTAAGATAGATGGCACCTATATTTAGGATGGATCTTCCCACCTTAATCAATTAATGTAATTAAGAAAATCTTTCCCAGGTGTTTCCAGGAGACTGGCTTAGTTAATCCTAGAGCTAGTCAAGTTGACAACCAAGATTAACCATCACATTCAGTTGTTTTTGTTTTTTTTTTCTAAGACACTGAGCACAGTTCAAAATGTGTTTCTGGGCTGTAGGTATGGCTGAGAGGGAGAGCATTTGCCTAGCATGTGGAAAACTAGGCTCAATCCTCAGTGTAAAAACAATAAAGAACCAAGATTTGCTGAGCCGTCCCTATGGGCAGCAGGAGGGCAGGGTCTATGGTGGTGGGATCCAGGAATATGGAGCTGGGGGTGTAGCTCGGTGGAAGAACTCTTGCCTAGCATGCACAGGGCCCTGTGTTCCACCCACAGCACCACAAAAAAAAAATGAGGAGGCTAGCCCATCCCTGATATGTCCCCCCAAAAATAAATAACTTAAAATGAGTAAACAGTAAATTTTTATTAATATTAAAACCTAAATAACAACCCAATGATTAAAACAACATAAAGAAGAATTAAACAAAATTAGAGGGGATATTTTCTCTAAAGAGAGGAAGGACAGCTTATTTGTGGAACCGGAGCAGGGTGGAAGTCAGCAGGTTCCACTACCTAATTATATGTCAACCTCAGGAAGAGGGAAAATGGGCTCCGGTGCACCTAATTGCACAACAGCAGGTAGAAACACCTGCCTGGCAGCTGGAACATCTGCAGTCACATCTCGAGGTGACTGTGTATCAGCTGATGTGGGCAGAGGCTGATCTAAAGTCAGAAGCTTCACTGGTCTGTCTTCTGACACAGTTGGTTCCCTAACTGCTGGGTCCATGAGCTCAGTGTCCTTTCGGGGCTTCAGATCTCCCTGTGGCCGCACCACAGAAGCTGGTCCTAGATGCAGGGTTTCTGCCATGCCTGAGGCACCCAGCATTGGGGCTTCTGGGGTTGTTGCCCTGAAGAGCCCAAAATCCTAGGACAGAAAGAGATGAACCAATGACTAGAGACAGCCTACAAGTTTCCAAGATGCGGTGAGCTTCCCAGAAATGACCTTGCTGGCCACACAAGACCTGTTCATGCCAGAGAATCCCCGGTCCCCTCTCCCTGTAAGAGGACATCCCACCGACTGGTGCCCAGTTCTTGGTTCCAGGCCAAGACTTCTGGAGAATTCCTGGTGCAACCCATTACTGAAACCTCCGCCTACCTTCCCAGGCACCTCCCCCAGGCCACCTCACCCCTTTTGGACTGCTGTGCCTCCAGCACTGATAGGAGTTCCTCTGCTTGGACAGTGACATCTGAGGAAGGCACACCAAGCCTCACATACTCCAACAGCCTCTTCACAATGGCCAGGTCTGGAGAGTCACTAAAACCTGGGGATGTTTTTCGAGCCACATGGACAGAAAGCAGAATATGGCGCTGCAGGGAGGAGCAGGTTGGCGGGAAGTAGAGTCAGAAGCCTGGCTTCACTTCACCAGCACAGCAGTGGTCCCTCTGATGAAGAAAAGGCTGCCCAGCCCATGTGCTACTGGGCATGGTGGTCAGGAGTATGGGACAGTGTGGAGAGGGCTCCAGACACGTTCTGTACCTTGGAGGGCAGACTGGTCAAACCAGGCTGAGCTGTGGTGGGGATGGATTCCCCTAGGGCTCTTTAAGGTCCCATCCAGCCTGTGCTCCTCAGAACCAAAGAGACCATTGGGGATCTCTCTTTTTCTCCACCTGCACGTGAAGTCTCTGGTATCATCCCTCTAGTAGGAATCCCAAGGTGATCACTTAGTCCTCAACCCTAGCCACTCCAAACATCCCACTCCACAGATGGGCTCTTACCTCCCTCTTTACCCAAAGCCCACTCATGTCTTTGTTTGCTGATCCTTCACACAGTCAGGCTGGAAAGATCAATACCTGTGGCATTCCATGAGGATGTCACCACTAAGGCCATGTGTCCCCAACCCACCAAGAGATCTAGAGGAACCTTCTTGAATCTGATGTAGGAATAGAAGCCAGGAAGGGGATGGGGTGCTGGGGGCATTTTTGCACTGCTCTGATGCTAACGGCCTGTGAATGAGCCTCTGTCCCAACTTTTCAAGGATTTTCATGCAATGGCTGAAACCTAACCTCCTCCTTGCTAGGTTTCTTGGTTGGTACAGGGCTTCTTGGGTGCCCCCCAGGGACTCTTGTCTGGCTCCATTCATCCCATCAAACCTAGCTAGTATCTAGAACCTTTTTTACAAATGGGGAAAAGGCTCTGCTCATGACATAAGAAAGGACAGTGTTTGACACTTCTTGGAGAAGTGAATGATATAATCTAGAGTTGTCTCTCCAACCCCCATCTCTGGCCATGTCACTTTGAAGGTCCAGGCCCAGGACAGTTGATGTCACGGTACAATCATACTTGTTCTATGAGAGCATACAGTCCTAGAGAAGAGAAGAGCCATCCTAAAACCAAACCAGGGGGCTTGAGGCTCTAAACTTGTATGTAACCACTCAGGTTTTCGTTATCTGGTCCAGCATCTCCCAGATGGTAGCAGACTTTGGGTAGACACCAAGAAAAATGCAGATGGAGGTGTTGTCATGGTTATGAACAGCAGTTGACCATTTTTTCCCCGGTAGTCTAAGATGTTGGAATTGAACCTGGGAGACTTATGCAGCTCCCTTTTATTTTGAGGAAAGACCAAGGAAGGAAGGAGGGTTTAAATGTGAAATCTCAGAGACATCAACAACCTATTACCACACACTGAAGTGAAAAGTAGGCCTAAAGAATGTTCCTCAGTGTTCTCACAGGAACATACACCCAGTCAGGGACTACAGCAGATCAGGGGGAGCAGAAAGGTTTCCTGCCAAGAGCTGGCCTGTGTTACCTTGGCTTCCCTGTGAGAAAATGGCCAGATGTGTTGAGTCAGACGGCGCTCTCAATGTCTCCAAAGGTGTCCAAGGCCACCACTCTTGGCTTTTCTGTGGCCTGAGCTGCCAGGACAAAAATAAGAGAACCTCCTAACCTCTGAAGCTCTTCCAGACTAGACAGTTAAGTCAGTTAAGGCTGCCACTGGCCTGTGGTTACCTGGTAACCAGGAGTCTATGTTCCATCTGGACCATTTTTTAAGGAAGTGAGGTCACTTCCTCGTGCTCTCCAGTCTGAGCCTCTTCCTCATAGGCTTTCTCTAGGGCTGACCAGGGCTGCCAACTGCTCTCCCTCTGCCTTTCCATGTGTACAATGGGACACAGTGGCATCCATATGCTCATTCCACACATTGACTTTGGAAAGCCTGGCTTCAGCTAAACCCTCAGCTTTGAGAAGCTAGAAGAACTTTCCAAACCATTCCTCTATACCATGTGCATCCCAGGAAAAAATAAGTTCCTCTTAGGGTCTTCCTACTGTCCTGACCTGCTCCCTGTAGACCATTCTAGTATCGATGTCCCAGTATGTCATCATGATCACAGATACCCTATACCTGGGATCCCTATACCGCTGTCACCAGAGGTGAAGGCACAGAAAGGCACATGTGCCCATGCACTCACACCCACACTCTCACAAGGTCACCCAGAGGGCCACTTACAAATGTCCAAGAGTATGTCAGTGTATAAAGGGCCATGCTTAGGTGGCCTTAGGGATATTCAGGTTGAGGTTAGTGTTAGAGTAACAGACAGAAGTAAACTGTATGTGCTCATGTTTAATCGTGGCTTTCACTTAGAGGACCAGGCTGGGCTCCTCTCCTCTTCTATGCATTCTGGTGTTTATTCCCTTTGGGCTCCCTACAGGCAACAGTGTGCCTCTTCTGCATTCTCCAGGCATTGATGTCTAGGTTCCGGTTTGCAGGATGTCTCACACCTCTCACAACATTCCTTACCCAGAAGGAAAACTACATACTAACGTTAAGACTTTGGAGAAAGTTTTCGTATCTTCATTCTTAGATGACCAGTTTTAAATGCACTCATATTTAAGTTTCAGACTTGTTGAAGGAAAAGAGATCTTAAAAATTCAACACAAAAAGAGAAGGAAGGTAAAAGAAAGTAATAAGTTCATGGCTCCTAGAGTTTATAGAAATACAAAAACTCATATTGGTATATATAGCATGAAATATATGGACCAATGGAGTTTGAAGGGACTTATAGGAGGTGATGTGTTCAATGCAAAGATGTATTTATGTGACAATATCCTCATGTTACCCATTACCAAGCACAATGTACATTTACATAATTAAAATGTTTTGGTTCTTTAAAAAAATGAGGAGGAGGATTGGGAGGAGGAGGAGGGAGAAAGGAGTGGAAAGAGGAAAGAAAAGTAAAATAAAAAGGAAATGATTTATTGGACCTATCTATCCTGTGGGCAGCTATGATGGTAGAATCCATAAATGCAGAAGTAAAGGAGACCTAGCCTCTTCCTAGGGAAGAGTGTGTATCCTGCCCACCCCAGCTGTGTGACTGTATGACATCCATAGTATTCTCTCTATGGTTGCTTATAACCCAGTACTGATTCTGGCCAGACCCATATCCCTATGTGAATGGACTCCTGGAATGTTCAAGCCAGGATACTTTGGCTTTGGTGAGAGTGACATGTGGGAGGTGACCAGGATATCTCACATGGTTGGACTAGAAGGGTGGGTCTCAAGGATTCATGGGGACCCAGAAGAAAGGGGAACAGGACCAGGGCAGACAGAACTATACTCTCTTCAGTAGCAGGCTCTGAAATAAGACTGTGTGTAGGCAGAGCTCAAATGCTTTCCAAGCTTACTTAAGAAAAGTAAAGCAAAATTAACCCTTCACTGGTTCCCAGATGTAAAGCGTCACAGGTGGGCACTGGTATGGTCAGTGTGAGGATGGCAAATGGGTTCTGACATGAACAGTGTGGTGGCAGTCAGTCCCTCTCTCTAGTTCTCAGGTCTATTGTCCCTATTTGGCTGCAGGCTGCGGGCTCTTGGGTCCTCCCCAGGTTCTGTACTCCCAGCTTTCTGGACCATCATAGGATTGACAGTGGAGAGAAGGACACTGTCCCCAGAGCTCCAGCAAGAGTGTGGCACTCTGCTCACCTCCCACATGTTACCCTCAAAGCCACAATCTCCTGAGTTGAGTATCCCAGGAGACCATTCACACAGGGGAATGGGTTTGTCCAGCAACAGTTCCAGGTATATAAGCAACCATAGATAGGAGGCCATGGGTGCATACATGGTACTGATCTCAAGTCAAGGAGGCTAAGAAGCTAGACATCATTGTCTCATGCATGGAATGAAAGGGCCAGTCTTCATCCTGCTATAGAGACCAAGAGCAAGGTTTTCTGAAGCAGAATTAGGGCCTATTGCTAAAAGAGAGGAAAACTCAATCCAGGCAGACAAACCCCACCTCAAATCCCTGTGGTGCCCTCAAGAGAATCAAATGAGATAAGTCAAGAGCCTCCCTGGGGCCTGAGACCCATAAGCTATGCCTTGCTATTAGAGGCTCTCATGGAACCCCTTAAAGTAACAGTCATCCAGTGGTTCAGGGAGTTGTTTTCTGTAATTATCATGGCTATCGCTCTGTATGGTTCCTTACGTCCAAGCACAATAATCTGTCCATTGGTGATAATGATGCTGATGGTGATGATGGTGATGATGGTCATGGTGACTATGACAATGGTGGTGATGGGGATAATGATGATGGTGGTGTTGATGGGGATGATGTTCATGTTGGTGGTGATGGTGAAAATGATGGTAGAAATACTGGTGATAGTGGCGATCATGGTGCTAATAGTGATAATGATGATGAACAGGAGGTTGATGATGGTGTGACATTAAGTGTAGTATAGTTGGTAAGTAAAGCGATGAAGGTATTTTCATGCTAGCTAAACCCACCAGAAACTATATAAATCAAGTTATGGGTTGCTGCCAGCATCCAGAGCCACCTGCAACCCCTCTAAAGAGGCTGCAGCCTTGATTTCATGTACCAGTGAAGGTGCTGTGGGTGTATGGGTTGCTCTGAGTCCAGCCCAGGATCCTAACCCAGGTGTTCTTCTGCCCATGGGAATTGGGACATTGCTTCAGACTAACCATGAGGGTCAAATGTTGATGAAGAGAGATCTTAGCAAGGCAATCAGATTGCCTTGGAACCTAAACACAAGATTTGGCATAAATCTAGTCACCACCCTGGTGCCCTGGACCTGGAGCTCCTAGCACCAGGGCCAACCTAAGAATGAAAAGGAGCTTATTATCACAGAAAAGTCAAATCCATGCTTCTGTTACTAAAAGGGCTTTTCACCAACACTTTTAAGTGAGGCACAGCTTTAAATAGATAGGACCAATAATGCATGAAGGTAAATAGGGAATCCCCCAGAACAATCTTGGGATATTTTTTCTCTGCTGGTAGCAAAGCCAAGAGTAATTAGCACTGTGAAGATGGGGGAAGCGATTGCTGCTCCTCCACCATGCTAATTAACAGTTACTAATAGTCATAATAAAGCCAAAAGGAGGCTTTTGAAACCTCACTGCTGAGTGACTGCTTGGGATAGCAACACTCTCAGCATTGGGGATCCCGATTCTCAGGCCCATAAACTTGGCCCAGATTCACGTCTTTAATTCTGTTAAGTAAGATGGAGGAAAACAGTAGTTGAACGTGGCAGAAGAGTGAAGGGGGTGGTCCCCAGTCCCTAAAATTGCCGTCACCACTGAATGATGAGATCAACAGCTGGCTCCCACAGGCTTCATTTAGCTAGTCTCTGTGAGGGAGCTGTTACTTTGTCCCTCAGGCTAGCAATTTAGGTAATGTCACTGCCATTCTCTCTGGTGCTGCTCGCCTTTCTTGCGGGAGTTGGGGGGGGGCAGAGTTTTCACTTGTCATAAGTGGGTTCTCCAGAGCCCGCTCCATGTGAGCCCTTCTGCTGGTCACCAGGCATGGGAAAGGGACCCATACTGGAAGGCCACTGGTCTCAGCCCCTAGGAAATATCATGCAATAGAAACAAAATGTAAGAGACTTTGGTGTGGAAGGAAGAATCGCCAATCAATTACATCATGATTCGTCTAAGTTCTGTGATGTCCATTCAAGTGTGAAGGCAAGTACTTTGTAGCCCTTTTGTGGCATGTAATTTCTGATTTTAAAGTCAAGAGAGATAAATGAGTCCCAGGATTCCTCTACCTGATTAAACATAGTCCCCCAAAGATGTAGGCTGAAGTTAGTAGTCACATGTCTACTTATCAAGTTGGCACTAATGTCCAGTAACTTGAACAGGCAAATATTTATCTTATCCCTTAGCTCAACAGAGTATGATTATATCAGCTGACTGAACCATGACTTCGAAGAAGAAAACTTTGAAAATACCATGATTCCCAGAATCCTATGAAGGAAAAACAATTTTTTAAAAAACTATGTTAATCAAAATATGGGTGTTCTGTTTTTACTGTCTCCCTGCTTTGCTCTTTGACCATAGGCAGGTCACTGGAGCTTCAGGGCCTAAGTTTTCCTCCTGCCAAAGGTTTCAAGGATAGTCAGCAAACATACCACATGTGTCATCCCTTCCCATTGCAGACATTACTAATTGATGCCAGCACTCCTGTCATCTGAGAACCATTGTAGTCTCAGAATCCTTCTTAAAGAACTGATGTAGGGAGCTTCTAGCAGTCCATAGCCAGTAACCAGGGTTTAAACCCATTTACTCTTCTAGGTGGCAATCCTGAGCCCATTGCTTGTTGAAAGCTCTTCTCCCAGACCACCATAAACATTGGCAGACATACTCAGGTTTCCTTCAAAAACAAATCTCAGTTTTAGCCATAGGATGCTTTCCCTGGGCTGATTACTATGAACACCCTCAGTGGAGCAGGAAGCCTCCAGGAGGAGACTATGGCCTGGCACAAGGAGATGAGAGGGAAGCAAGAAACTCCTGCCAAGGGGATGCATCAGATAGACCAGAAGAGACAGCTGGCCCCACTGCAAGCTGGCTCTTCCAACTCTGCCATCCAAGGGAGGGGAACAACCTAATGGGAAGGGAAGGGGCTCCAATCTTCCTGGTGAGGAGGGTGAATCCCCAAGGCTAGCTTTCTGCTCAGGGCCTCTGTCTTGCCCAGGGCCTAAGCATCCCACACAAGGGACAAGACTACCTGCTTAGCTTGGAGCTACAAACGTTCTCCAGATTCCCCATTTCCTGGTTGTTGGTGCAGCCATTCCTAAGGGACCTTAAGTATTATCAGGGTGTGTGTGTGTGTGTGTGTGTGTGTGTGTGTGTGTGACTTATTAGAGTGACTTACAGGCTGCAGTCCACCTAGTCCAACAATGGCTCTCTCCCAATGTAAAGATCAAGAATCCAGTAGTTGTTCAGTCCATGAGACTGGATATCTCAGCAGCCCCAATCTGGCACTGGAGTCCAGGAGAATTCCTAGAGAGCTGCAGGTCTTCAGTCTAGGTTGCAATCCTCAAGAGTAGGTTTTAGCACCAGCAAAGGAATATCTCAGCAGCAGTATGGACTTGCCTGTGAGAGAGAGGTCAGGCAGGCAAAAAACAAAAGCTCCCTTCTTCCGTGTCCTTTCATATAGGCTGCCACCAGAAGGTGTGGGCCAGAATTAGGGTGAGTTTTAGTTGACAACCAAGATTAGCCATCACAGGAGTCCTGTGGCTTCTCTATGCCCAGCTTCCACAACTGTCCAGCTATGAGAATAACAGTATCCTGTTTTCTCACTCCTGCCTTCCTCATAGGTCACTGAACAGATCCAGATGTGGGGACACTTCTGTGTCTCATTTGTGGAAGTAACTGTGTGAATCCATGGTTCCGTGTCATAGAACAAACACCTAAACACCACCCAGAGCAAGCGGAACAGGAGAAACTAGTGAGATCTGAGCTACCACACCTGCGCCAACTTCCTCCTCTCTCTTTCCTTCCCCTCCCTCTTTCCATTCTTTCCTTCTCCCCTCCTCCTTTCCCTTCCCTCCCTCTCTCTTATCTTCCCTCCCTCTTGCCTTCCCTCCCTCCCTCCTGCCTTCCCTCCCTCCCTCCTTTTTTTCCTCCTTCTCCCTTCTGATGCTGCCCATGGAACCCAGGACCTCACACATGCTAGACAAGCATTCTACCACCTAGATAAACCCCAAGCCTCACAATGACAGTTTCTTAGGGAGTTTGTGGTTGTATTTGTTTGTTGTTTCTTTTTTGTTTGTTTTGGTTCTTTGGAACAGAGTTTCATGCAGCCCAAGCTAGCTTCAAACTGCTGTGTAACTAAGGTTTCTACCCCATCTCCCAAGTTCTAGAATTATAAACATACACCCTCATGACCAGCTGTAATTTCTCAGTTTTGATAATAATGAACATCTACATTGCCCCAATGGGAGAAAACTGGTAAAGAGTACAGGGGACTCTCTAGTCTATGTTTGAAACTTTGGGCATGGCATTGTCTCAGAATAAAACAAAATTCAATGTGAGCCTTAAAAATGTATGGATCAGGGGCTGGAGAGATGGCTTAGTAGTTAAGAGCATTTACTTCTCTTCCAGAAAATATGGGTTCAGTTCCAAGCACTCACATGGCAGCTCACAGCCACCTGTAACTCTAGCTCCAGGTGTTCCTGAATCCTTTTCTGGCCCCCACAGGCACTGCATGCATGTGATACATATACATACATCCAGGTTCATACACATAGACAAAATAAAAATAAACTAACCATTTTTAATGCATTTATCTATATCAGGACAGAACTTTATGGGATTTGCCACAACCACAGCCTTCTCTGCCTTGTTCAATAGGGGTACTGTTAGAAGGTGGCAGACATGGCTCCCTGGTCCCCACTGCACTGTGGCATAAGCACCTGGTTCCTTCTGCAGGATGGCTGTTGACATAAATTCCTGGTAGCTGGAAATTTGCAAATCCGCATATTTCAGATCTGAACACCAAGTGGAGCAACCTACAGTGACATGAAAATCTGTGGCTGGGGGTCGATAGTGAGATGGTTTGAAAGAAAATGGTCCCCAAAGGGAGTGGCACTATTAGGAGGTGTGGTCTTGTTGGAGGAAATGTGTCACTGTGGAGGAGAGCCTCAAGATCTCATATGCTCAAGCCATACCCAGTGAGACAGACCACTTCCTGTTGCCTGTAAATCAAGATGTGAGAACTCTCAGCTCCTTCTCTAGCACCATGTCTGCCTGCATGCTGCCTTGCTTCCCTCCCACCATGATGATAATGGACTAAACCTCTGAACCATAAGCAAGCCACCACAATTAAATGTTTTCCTTTATAAGAGTTGCCATAGTGTCTCTTCACAGCAATTGAAACCCTAAGACAGATGGGGAGATCGCTCCTTGGGTAAGAACACTTGCTAAGCAAGCATAAGGACCTGGGTTTAAATCCCTACTACCTACATAAAAATCCAGGCATGGCACACATGTGCCCATAATCCCAGTACTGT
>CABHPQ010174955.1:0-42242 GCA_902168405.1 Peromyscus aztecus | reverse complement strand
TGGCCTGAGTTCACCTTCTCTTGGCCACAGTTTAGGAAAGTGCCTCTAGACAAATTCTAAAATAATACAAGGCTAGTCTCATTTATCTGACTTTTCTTAGGGGCCATAGTTATGCTCTGCCAGTTATCAACTAGTGAACAAAGTTATTCAATAGTTTATCCTGATTTCTAGTTGTCCACCATGGTGTGTGAGGTGGAACAATCCAAGTGTCAGTTATTGTGCCATTTCCAGCCACAGAAACAATGGAAATTTTAAAAATATTTGGGAATTTAAGAGACAGAGAGATGTTTTCACAGTTAATAGCACTAACTGTTCTACTAGAGGACCGGTGTTTGGATCTGAGCACCTACATGGGGTGACTCATAAATGCATATAACTCCAGCTCCAAGGTATCCAGGGCCCCCTGCTGGCTTCTGTGAGTACTTGTACAAATGTCTCTCTCACTCACCCACAAATAAAATAAACCTTTTAAGAAAAGAATGTAAGAATCTTAAAAGGTCTCTGGTGGTATAGCTTCATTAAATCCAGTTTCCTTCATATTACAGAACTCTGAAAGAATTCATACTCAGAGCGTCTGTCCAAAAGCACTGTAGTATTCTAAATGATCAAATAATCTACAGTAAGAATATTATAGTTATTTTTAATAGTGAATAAAATTGCGCATCAGCATTGCTGAGGGCTGAAATGATCATTTTTTGTTGTTTCAGTTCAGTGAAGAATTGTGTTTGTGTGTCCATTCCTTTACTTTATGGAGTGCTCATAAATTATGTGTTTTATTGGATTACCTTAGAAAAGATATTCGATCATTTGTATTTTCCATACTTGTCTCGTGTGTGGTTAAGTTTTCACATCTCCAGGGCTATGTGTGAAGGTTAAAAAATATTTTTCACGTCTTTGCTAAGTCGTTCGGGGGATACATTCTGAACTATCTTTCTGCATGGTAGAGAAAGGAGCACCGGTTTTTGTAAAGTCTCATTTATTTCCCCCAAGCAGATAATTGTCCGCAGTGAGTTTTATGAAAGAAAGAGAGTTGTACCTAGATGTAAGAAGGAAGAAAGCCCAAATCATGCCAAGGCGTAACATTGAACCAGTGCCCTGCTGATGAAATGGCCTCCTCTGCCTCACAGCAGCTGCTGATCTCCTGTTTCTCTTACGAGTTTGTTTCTGGATCCCAGTTTGTAATTTCCGTAATGGTCCTTTAAATGACTTTTCCTTCAGGAAGGCAGCATTTATCATGTAAAGGTGGAAGAGCCTTAGGATAGAATTTGGGAGGACGGGGTTATGGCTAGACTAGTTGCATGCCGCTATGAGCTATGTGACTCAGGGAGAAATTATTTGCCTGGTCTCAGGTCAAGAAAAGAATAGAAGTTTTTTTTTTTTATTATTCTGTTTTCCTTTTGCTTATTTGTTTTAACCCTGGCTTTTAAGATGGAGAAAAGCGTGTGTAAAATAATACTCAGTGGCAATGAAAGAGAGGGGAGTGGGTGCTCCCAGAGAATGGGGAAGGCTTAACGGATCACCAAAAGGGACTTAAAGTCTGCACAGGGTTCCCAGAGGAAGAAAATAAAAATAAGGGGCTGACTGAACCACCTTCTGGACAAAGCTCCCTTTGATTCTGAGTTTCAGTGACATTCACTCAGCACCACCTCTTTCAACCATAATAGCCCAGGGAACAGTTTCCTCCTCTGGTGAAGAGAGTATATTCTGATACTGAAGTTCAAGGCATTCCCATAAAGCAGGGAAAAAAAAAAAAAGTCCGCCTCCTCCCGAGCTGAAAAACCTTTAATAAGAAAGTTTCATCTCTCTGAACTTGAGCTACTCATCTGCAAGATGAAGAAAAGAATGAAATTCACTTCATAATTACAACATTTGTGAGCTTGTTTGGCAAGCCATCAAATAGCATTCACGTGATGGGGTTTGCTGTCATGCGTCTGTAAGGAAAGGGAGCCAAGAGAAGAACAGTGGGGACCAATAAGGAGGAAAAAAACTCCTGAGGTAAGGGACACAGAGTGGAGACCCTCTTTGGGGTGCTTTGGCAAAGACACTGGAAACTGGGAAAATGGTGCAGTTTGGGGCGTTTGGACAGTGCTGTGGTCTCCACTTTTTGTCTTTGGATCATGTTAATCACCGTATGATCTCCCTGAATCCCACCCTCCTCAGTTGTGCTGTGAAGAAACTTAGAGTTACCGAGAGGATTAAGTGAACTGATATATGAGAAACTATTTTAAGAGTCAATAAACACTAGCGATTAGACAGTTTCTGAAAAGTGTTGAAATATTAGTTATCATAATTCTATTGAGCGGTTGTTCTCCAAATATTGAAAATTTAAAAAAAAATTATATTTTACACAGTCTTGGAGTAAGGGAAAGACAACAGCAGAGAAGGCAATCATCATGAAAGAGGAAGAACCTGGGAAAGCGTTCATACTAGAGGAAGCTGCTTTGAGGCCAGGGTGAAAGAGGCAGCGGATGAAGCCAATGAAAATGAAGCACACCGAAGAAAACCAGCGTGACATTGCCCCAGGAAATGGGAAAAGCATGCATCCAGTTCTCGTCTTAAAGTGCATATACTCCTGGTGACAGAGAATTCCTTATTTGGTTCGTCCTCTGTTCTGTACTTGATTTGGAGTTCTGTATGAGGTGCAGATACCTGATTGAAAGAGCTCTACCTTAGTCATTTTCTTCCAGATAATCAGATGGTTTTGTTTACTTTATTTAAAAAAAAAAAGGACATAATATTTGCGTAGCCATTTGTAAAATTATAACACTAACTGTCAGTGGGTCTAGTAGTTTGGTGTTCGAGGAAACATCGTGAATTTTATAGAGATGTTGCTTAAACAAGGCGATTGGAATAACTCCAGAAATTGATTCCCAACCAAGATCCCACCAATTGGAATTGCACAAGAAGCCTGGCTGGGTGCTTTTAAAAGTGATATTTTACCACTCAGATCTGCCACCCAAAATAACTTGGTAAATGATGACTTTTTTTTTTTTTTTTTTTTTTTTTTTTTGGTTTTTCGAGACAGGATTTCTCTGTGTAGCTTTGCGCCTTTCCTGGAACTCACTTTGGAGACCAGGCTGGCCTTGAACTCACAGAGATCCGCCTGGCTCTGCCTCCCGAGTGCTGGGATTAAAGGTGTGTGCCACCACCGCCTGGCTTGGTAAATGATGACTTTTATAGATAACTAAGGTTCTTTTCAAAACATACTTATCTCTATAACCAATTTTCTTTCTCTAAAGGTTTTTTTTTTTTTCAAATATTTAACTATAATCAATGTCCCAAAACTTATAATGGGCATAGTTCACAATTTTGTAGTTATTCTTCTTAAAACCTATTATTACATTTTTATTAAATAACAAAACATTATTTATCACAAAATAGCATTCCAAAGAAATGTACACATTTGTCTTTAAAACTTTCAAGATTAAAAAAAAAAAAAGTTTGGGGAGTGAAGAGATGGCTCAGAAGTTAAGAGCACTGGCTGCTCTTCCAGAGGACTCAAGTTCAGTTTGCAGCACCCATGTAGGAGCTCACAACTGTCTGTAACTCCAGTTTCATGGGATTTGACACCCTTTTCTAACTTCTGTGGCTATCAGGCACATAGGTAGTGCATGTACATACATTCTGACAAAGCACTCATATACATAACATAAATAAATCCAAGATAATTGCTTGAACAGTTCATGAAATAGTGTCCACAAGACAGAGCTAGCTGGGTCCCATACTAGCTCTGAAATGCTGATAATGACCATTCAAGAGGAAAAGGAAATTTTAATAAACTATCATCCGTGACCCATATCCAGCCCACCATCTTCTTTTGTACCAAGCATGACTAAGGATAGTTTTACACTGTTATATTAAAAATAAAATGAAGACTATCATTTACAGTGCATGATTTGCCTGATATTTGTAATGGCCTTTGCCGTCCTTATTCATTTCATGGATGAAAAACTTGAAGTGAGAGTCCCACACAGCTTCTGGAGTCCCATTCTGCTGGAATTCTGCCAGGCAGCTTGGCCCAGGTCTGGTACTCTTAACCCACCTCCCCAACTAAAGGAACCTATAGTATAAGGGTTGTACAGAAGTGCCAGAAGTCAAGCACAACACACACTTGTGTGTTTCCTGGAAACACAATGCTGCATTTCAGAGAAGCAAGCTATGGCTCTGTAGGAAAGTGAGGTCTCATCAATCACAATGACAGACCTCAATTAAATCAACTCTCACTTCCCCCTGTTGTTCAAATTTCTACAGACCCACATTGGAATGCCAAAATGTTGGTTGTTTTTTTTTCTTTTGGGGGGCCCCCTACCCAGCTCCCAGATAAATCACACACAGAGATGTATTCTTAATTATAAATGCCTGGCCTTAGCTTGGCTTGTTTCTTGCCAGATTTTTTCTTAACTTTAAATCGTTCCGTCTTTTTATCTTTCTTACTTCTGTATATGTTACTTTCACTCTTACTCTGTGGCTGGCTGGGTGGCTGGGTGGCTGGCCCCTGATGTCCTCCTCCTTCTTTTCTCCTGCTCCTTTTTTCTCTCCCAGATTTCTCCTTCTATTTATTCTCTCTGCCTGTGAGCCCCACCTATTCTTTCTCCTGCCTCACCATTGGCCATTCGGCTCTTTATTAGACCATCAGGTGTTTTAGACAGGCACAGTAACACAGCTTCACAGGGTTAAACAAATGCCACATAAACAAAAGTAACACACCTTAAAATATCCTACAACATCCCCCAAATAAGCCTGTTTTTCCTCAATAGTAAACTTTTATTACAAAATTAATCTCCTATATGGTTTACACTAATAAATAATGATTATAACTTGAAATTTGGGGCTGTGGAGTTGCCTCAGTCAATAAAGTTCTTGGCATAGGACAGTTGTGTGCTCCTGTAATCCCAGAATTAGGGAGGCAGAGACAGGAGGATTCCTGGGGCTCGATAGCCGGCCAGTATAGCTCAATCAGCAAACTCAAGGTTCAGTGAGAGACTGTGGAGAGTGATCAAGGAAGACACTCATCTCTACCTCTATGTTCTGCATGTGCGCATATGTGCATACACATGCACACACAGACCCACAGAGAGAGACAGATGTACTCAAATCATAGATGTTTGTTTCCTATTTTATATATTGATACCGACAATATACCTTTCCTGTTACCTGTAGAACCACAAAGGGCAAAATACTAGCTGTTCCTTTCCAGAAAAATGCTTGCTGCCTCCTGCTGAAGAATGTTAAAGTATGGCAGGGAATGTCAAGGAAGAGGGCATAGAAAGACTGAAAGAGTCAGAGAACCAGCGCATCTTCAGAAAGAGTGCAGAAGACACAATCTGGAAATTGGTGGGGGAAAAGGGGTGGATCTTAGGAGACAATTGGGGGTGAACAGGTCTGAAAAAAAATGTGTTGGCTGAAACTCTCAAAGAATTAATAAAGATCTTATTTTTAAAGCAGTATTTTAAAACGCTTTATTTAAAATAAAGTGTAAAAATGAATTTGGGTGATTGTAAAAATGACTAGAGCCAGTAAAATGACCTTTCTCTCTTTTATTATCAAGTTATCAGTACAACTGGATGCACTTCAGCCATCATAAAGATAACTGTATTTTAAGTTTTTTCTTTTCATTTATTCTTTATGGCTTTCACATCATGCATCCCGATCTCATTCATTTCCCTGCTCCTTTGTATCTACCCTCTGCCCATGCAACTTACCCTCCAAAATAAAATAAAATTTAAGAGAAAAGAAAAAAAGAAAAAAAATCTCATCATGGAAGCTGTAGTGTGGCACAGTGAGTCACGCAGTAAACCCTTAAGTCCATACATATCTTTACTTGCAAGTATTCATTGCAAAGAGTCATTGGTCTGGTTTGAGGCCTTTGGTTTCTGCTACACTATTGACGCTGGGCCCTCATTGGGACTTTTCTTGGATATCATGTTGTTTTCCTGTGTCATGGAGATCCTGCAGCTTTGGATCTGCAAGACCTGCCCCTTCACGTGCTCCAGCAAATCATAGCCCTGGTTCTGGGCTCCGGGTAGTTGCAGGACTGGTCAGCCCTCCAGCTCTCCACCATCTTCATGGCCTGGCTAGTTCACCCTTTGTGGCATGGAGCAAGAGGCTGAACTGGTTCTCCTGCTTTCATGCCCTGAAGGCTGGCTCACCCACACATACAGCACCAGGGCCAGCTCTACTGTATTGCCCAGAGGATGTGCAGGGGCCACTCTCTCACCTTTTGACCTCCACGGGCACTGCACAAACACGGTGCACAAACATATCCATAAAATTAAAACAAAGGTTAAAAAAAGTCAGGTGTGCCAGCAGGCATGATTGTAGAACTGGAAGCAGAGATAAGAGGATCCGTAGAGCTAGCTCATTGACTAGCCAGTCTTGCTGAATAGACAAGTCCCAGGTTCAGTGAGAAACCCTACTTGTAAAAAAAAAAAAAAAAAAAAAAGTGGGCGGGGGGGGGGAGAAATATAAAGGGAAACACACAGAACTCATCTCTGGCCTCCATATGCACAGGTCACACACACTGCACACACACACACACACACACACACACACACACACACACATACATGCATACCCACAAAAAACTATTCTGCAAAAATGCTAACATGTTATCGTCTAAGTGTTGAAAACTGAGTTTAAAATTCTTATGAGACCACTCTATTAAAGTGAATGTGAAGCAGACAAAAATAGGGAATAGTTTAGCAATTTGGGACCCCACTTGTGTGGGGCTATGCACACATTCCTGCTGTGAAACAATCCTTTCCTACACTATGAATATGGACTACTCTCATTGGTTAATAAAAAGCCGACAGACTGGTAGTTGGGTAAGAAGTTAGATGGGAAAGTCAAATTGAGAATGGGAAAGAGGGTAGAGTCAGAAAAGATGCCAGCCAGCCACTGGAGGAATAAGACATGCTAGAAGACAGCTAAAGCCACAAGTCATGTGGCAAAATAGATTAATAGAAATGGATTAATTTAAATGTAACAGCTAATTGGTAATAAGACTGAGCTATTGGCCAAGCATTTACAATTCATATAAACCTCTGTGTGATTATTTGGGAAGTGACTGCTGGTTATTTGGGACTGGGTGATCAGGACAGGAAAATTCTGCCTACACATACTGATCACACATCCTCCTCTCTTCTCTTCTCTTCTCTTCTCTTCTCTTCTCTTCTCTTCTCTTCTCTTCTCTTCTCTTCTCTTCTCTTCTCTCTCTCTCTCTCTCTCTCTCTCTCTCTCTCTCTCTCTCTCTCTCTCTCTCCAAATAATGTACCTGGCAGCCTATTAACAGCCTAGAACCCCTACCTTCTTATAGCTGCATGCTCAGCCCAGTCTGAACCATGAACTAAGTACCTCCTCCCCTTAACAATCACCAAACTTAAATTATGTTCAATCATACACCAGTTATGGCACAAAGGTGGGAATGCCAATCCCACCTAGATTGGTTTGGGATGCATGTGCAATAGTCAAACTCTGTTTCAAAGTGGACTCTTAGAGATACTCCTATTTACCATTTTATTCTTATAAACACACAATGTAACTAAAAAACAAAAAACAAAAAGAAACCCAGATGTGTTGAAGGAAGGAACATAGATAGTAGAGGAAAAAATATATAAGTTAAGGCTGTCAATCAAAATAGACAACTATTCAAAGTATGCCCCTCTCTTGATCTTAAACTTAGAAAAAAATCCCCAAACAGTAATTAGAACTTGAGTACCTTCACTAGGGTGGACCACTGTCCATCCGGACAGTGTATTCCTTTCTAATCAGTGTTGTGCTTATTTTGGATATTTTGCTACTTTGTCATCTCTGTGTTCCTATATTTCATTCTTGAATACTATATCAAGAACCTGGAAACTCCCAGCCAAGACCCTGACCACCAGCAACGTCTCCATGCTCACCATATTAAACACTGTCATTTGGAGAAGACACACCAGGCAAGATAAAAAGCCAGAATGTTTTACTGCTCTTCAGACTCAGCATGGGTAAAACATAGTTCAAACACCTTGCCGAGCTGGTAACTCTTCGCCTGTCTCTGTGTTTCTAAAATGATTCCAAATCCATGCCAGGGAAGAAGCTTATCGCTTTTTATTCTTTTTCTCCTGGGTTTCAATAACTAAGCAGTAACCAACCGAATCCACCATGAGTCTGAGATTGTAAGTGCTTCACACATGTGATTTTCAGTTCTCACAGAAATCTTGAAAAGTAATTAGTTGATGAAAAACTAAAACTTACTTTTAGAGAGATTAAATGAACCATACCCGTACATCTACTAATTTCTAAAGTCCAACTAAAACATAGCATCTGATTCCAAAGCTTTGATGTTCCCATGTAGTGCAGATTTTTCTTCACTCTAACTTCCCTAGCCTTTTCTCAACCCCATTCAAGGTCCTACAGATAGCTGGAAGCCACACACCATGTGGCTGTAGTGTGCCCCCATTAGCTCACCTGCCCAGTCCCACCATGCAGCTCTTTTGAAGGTGTAAATGAGAAGGGCTGGAGAGATGGCTCCACCATTAAGAACATTTGCTGCTCTTGCAGAGGACCACCATTCTATTCCTAGCACCTACATTGGGTTGTTCTCAAACACCTGTACCTCTAACTCCAGGGGATCCAACACACTCTTCTGACTTCTATTGGAACCAGACACACACATTGACATGTACACACACAGAGAGAGCGAGAGAGAGAAAGAGAGAAGGAGAGAAGGGAAGAAGGGAAGACAAAACCCCTAAACCAGCACATAGGGCAGAAACCCTCCTTTGAAACTTTATAGCCTTGGGTCTTCAGAAGTCAACCAGCTCTCTTGTTGCTAGGCTTGTCCTTGCATGATAATTTTACCCTCTCTTTTCTCATTAGAATCAAAGATTTTTTTAGTGGGCAGGAATTCAGAGCCCATAAATATTGCTGAATATATGAAATGCTCATTTTTCTATTCCCTGAAAGAATTTATATGGTTGTTTCCTTCTCTCTGTCTTTTTCTCCCATCTAAGCAATTATTTCCCCTTCCTGAAAGTCAAAAAGGCATTAAAGGAAATATAATAGCAAGAGGACCTTGTCATGAGAAAGCTTTTTTTTTATAGGTGTGCCTGCCTGGCATAGGAACACAATCCTGCATCTCCTAGGGAGACCCGTGCATCATGTTGAATAGCATTCAAATGACTCTTTGCTAAATCTTCCATCTCATTGCATCTTTGCTAAAGTCGGGGCACCGGGGAGTTCAAGGTGAGATGTCACCCACACGGTGTACAGCAGCACTGCATCCTCTCTTGTGCTTTCAAAGATCACTTTATATTGTCCATACATCTCAAAATAGCGCTGCCTTCTTTGCTGTGGTACTGCACTGTGAACTCTGATTCAATTTGTTATCCACCAACCTCCCCAAATCTCACTCAGCACGACAGCTTCCTGAGTAATACCCCCATAATTTGAATCTGTGTGGAGAGTTATTTTCTTTCAGGTGCATATATTATCTTGCATGTCTTTATATTAAACCTCATCTCCCTTTTTGTTCAACCAGTGCCCTGAATTATCTACATCCTGCTGTGATTGTAATATGTCATCTTCTTTATCTCCCTTACCTGCAAGCTTCACGCTATTTGCAAATTTGGTCAATATCACATTAACCTTCTTTTCAAGGTGAAAGCGCTTAGATAGAGGTGGTGAATTGAGACCCAACACTGATGGAACTCACAAGACCCCCAGCCCAGGCCTGTACTACACCCACGACAACCACTCTTTGAAGTCTTTTTGTAAGCTATCCTGGTTTATTCCCCAACTCTCATTATTCTCTGGACAATACTCCTCTAATCTCTCAGTGAGTTGTGTATGACCAAGGGTCAAGTTCCCCGGGAAAAGCAGAAAAGAGCCAGGATTATTGTAAGCACCAGGGTAGAAAAGGGCAAAGTGGAATATAATGTCCAAACTTGCTTAACCTCTCAAATGCAGGTATTAGAAGAACACCCACTGTTAGTTAAAAGCCTGGGGCTCTTTGTGTGTTGGGTGGCTCTGCGCTCTGCTTTTTTAACCCAGTGTTTATATGTTTTCCTCTTAGAGCCCTTCGTGGAAACATCTCACAGCTGAAGGCTTGTATATGTGCCACTCCCCAGATGTGCCTGAATATCTAAGATCATCGCTTCCCCAAAGGCATACTACAAATTTTTGTTAGATTTTCAAACCACTGCAAATATGCTTACCCTGTGTGTGTGAACTTCAGAGATGACCGCATTTAATTCATTCCCAGCCGTTAAGCTGCCAGTCTGAATTCCTTGCTTGGGAAGCTGAGCAGGGGTCCTGGACAACTGGCTGGCTGGGTAAAGATAATGAGTGGTAACCAGGTATTGCTGTAGCCCACTTAATTCCTCATCCGTGTTCTTAAAGAATTTCAAGAAGGTGTTTCATATAAAGTGCTATTTCAGCAGATTTCCTAGAGGTTTTGGTAGTTTTGTTTTAGCTCTGTAGATTAAGTTAAATTTTGGACAACTGGAACTAGAGAGTTGGCTAAGTGGTCAAGAACTCTTGTTGTTCCTGCTGAGAACCCAGGTTCAACTCCCAGAACTCACATGATGCCTCACGATGGTGTGTAATTCTAGTTTCAGGGTATTCAACACCCTCTTCTGGCTTCTGAGGACACCAACCACATGCATGATGAGCACACTTACATTCAGGCAAAACACTAATACGCATAAAATAAAAATAAAGCTTTAAAAATAGAAAAAGACAGCTGGGTGTCGTGACATACACCTTTACTTCCAGCACTCAGGAGTGAAGCAGAGGAAGGCAGATCTCTGTGAGTTTAAGGCCAGTATAGTCTACACAGCAAGCTCTGGAACAGCCAGGAGTATGTAGAGAGACCCTGTCTCAAGGACAAAAGCTATTGATGAGCTTGTCATACTAGGAGCAGTCACAGATTTCCAAAGGTGGTTCCCTTTAGTTCTGAATTTGGATCAACCTGGAATCATCAATTTACTATGGAGAGGGCTTCTGCCCTACACATATACACTATAAACACCAGTGAACATTATGGAGTCATCTGCTCCCTAATGCACTGCTTCTCAGTCAGCAACAACTGTGTGTCTGGAAACATTATGGTTATCATAGCTTGAGAGTCAGCATGCTATCCGACTCTGTTGGGCAGAGGTGAAGGATTCTGAAACAAGACTACCTAAGCCCTCAGTCCCCAATGTCACCAATGCCAGTGATGAAAAAAAGTTGCTCTAGCTTCACATACATATACACAAATGCACACACACGGAGGTGGGCAGTGAGTGGAGGTGGTGGTAAGCCCATTAAGTCAATTGACTCTATACCCATGAGCTCTGCAGGACTCAGCACCTCTCCATAAACCTAAGTATTCTCCCCGGTACTTGGTTATTATCCGTATGCTAATCTGACTTTGAACTCCTCAGTGAGAGAACACACAAGCTGCCTTCTACTTATGCTCAACCTGCCCAACAACAGAGCTTCATTGAAATCGTCTCTCTTTCCATTCCTCCTAGTGTAGAATTTCTTACAAAAATACTGAGGTCTCCCTTTTCTCCTTCTGGGTCCTTTTTAAGATTTTGGGTTTTCATATTTTCCTTGGTGTTTGAGTGGGGGGGGGGGGGGGGGGGATGATCCCTTCACTATGGCTGCCCTAAGGCTATTCCCCAGTGAATGCCTGATGCAATGGTTCTCGGCTTGCGAGTCAAGACCCCACCAGGGGTCTTAGGTCACGGGGGTCACCTAAGACCATCAGAAGTATCAGATATTTACATTACAATTCATAACAATAGCAATACCACAGTTATGAAATTGCAGTGAAAATAATTCTATGGTTGGAGTCACCACAACACAAGGAACTGTATTAAAGGACTGCAGCATTAGGAAGGCTGAGAGCCACTGGCTTAGGGACAGCTGGAAGCGGGTATGTGGACAACAAAAGAGGGAGGAGAGGAAGCAGGAAGTGTAGATGAGGACAAAGGGAAGGATAGGGCTGTTGGAACTCACAGAACGTTTTATTCTGTTCTTACCTGGCCATTAATTTACAGAATTTCGCTTCATCCAGGCAAGCATGGCATTATATCAAGTCACCCTCCTGGTGTCTCACACCTTCATGGTAGGTCTGTTCTCCAATTAATTTTCTACTCCGTGCAGATTAAGACACTTACCAGGTGTCTGATTAGCAATGTCAGTCTCAACTTCCTTAATGTTGCCAAGGAGCGGGCCCTCAGCAAGACACCCAGCACCTGCACTGTGGCTGAGATGGGCAGCCTGTGGCTCTGAGCCAAGAACGGCGTTGCCTGCCTCCTCTTCCCGTCAGCCCCAGTCTTCTCTTCCCTTACAACTTTTGCGTCCTATCATCTTGTCATAGCCTCTGGCAGGTCCCACTGTGCTGAAGCCCCCCATGGCTCACTTCATGCCATGCTCCCTAATACTGTTTTCAAATTTAACCAAATGCTACAATGAATTTGATGGGTGTTCAGGTTCAGGTGTGATCCTGCAGCCTTTAAGCTGGGTCCGTAGCCAACATTTGCAGTGAAATGGAAGATTGCCGTGGGATGTCTTTCTGTAAGCTATGAATATGTGTTGCTCTAGTTGGTTGATAAATAAAGTGGTTTGGCCAATGGTGAGGCAGAAGAAGGTTGGGAATACATTTGAACTGAAGATGAGATGAAAAAGGGTAGAGTCAGGGAGATACCAGCCCAAGGAGCAACAAAATGCCAGCAGACCAGTAATGCCACGTGGCAACACATAGATTAATAGGAATAGGTTGAGTTAAGGTATAAGAGCTCGCTAGCAAGAAGCTTGGGCCATAGGCCATACAGTTTGTAATTAATGTAAGCCTCTATGTAATTATTTTATAAGCAGCCGTGGGAGCGTGGGTGGGAAAGATTCGTCCAGACTACTGGGCAAGGCAGGACTGGAAAAATCTCCCTCTACAGAAGATGATCTCACCTTCTCCACTGTTTCTTTGTCAAACAAACTTCCCCTCTCCCTACAGTTCATGTTTTAGGAAGCTAGACTATTAACAAAAGTGACCACTTCTTCCCTGCTGCTGTGTGACGGCGTGGATAGATGTGCATTGCTCTCTCCATACGGAGAGCATGGTGAAGCACAGATAAATACCTGTGTTTTAATGGGTGCTGCTCCTTCTTCTTAACTGACTAGGCTCCAGATCAAGATTTAGTGCAGTAAGTGTATGTTAAGTGTCTGCCATGCAAACAGGGATAAACAAGACAACTGGAATAAAAGCCACATCCTTTTGAGGGCTTTCTCCAAGCCAGGAGCCGTACTGTACCTTTTACAAACACATTATCACTGATGCTCCCATTAAACTTTAAAGAAAGTTTTTCTCCATCACTTTTAAAACGAGAGCCCCCCTCACTTTCCCAAGGAGGGGGCAGTGAGGTTGCAATGATGTCTAAGGTAAGACAAGATTGAGTGACTGAATCAAACCATCTATAAATTTGGATAAACAATGTGTTCAACTTTGGATATTTTTTTGTTTGTTTTTTTCTTTAATTTATTCTTCTCTCGTATATTACATCCTGACTGAAGTTTCCCCTCCCTCCACTGTCATCTAGAACCACATCAATATCCCACCCACTCCTCAGGAGGGTCCTTGAAGTTCCCTCGTCATCATCCCTCACATGAGCCAAAGGCCAAGGCAAACCTAGAAAGGCCCTTTGAGAATTTCCTTCCAGAGCTAATAATCCTACCATGCTTCTCCCCTCTTAAGAGCATTTTAAGATATATCAGCCCCCTAAACCCAGGACTCACCTCTAGAGGCATCTTCATAGATGAGCTACCAGACAGCTCCCCTCTGGGACTCCCAGGGGCAGATGCAGCCTTCTGGGCTCAGGCATCAAATGTGAGTGACTTTCCAGGAGAACCTTTCCCTGGCCACATATCACCTACCATTCTTCAGCCTCTCCCCCTAACACCTCCCCTCTTCACAGGTAGAGCTCCTTCCTGCTGTTTACGTCTGTAGTTGGAGGAAAAACTACTCTCTGGCTCATTATGTTCTCCAACCAGCAGCCTGTCTTTCCCTGAGGACATAAAGTTTCTCAAATCAAGCATCGGGGATGGAATTCTTTGTCATTTGCTTTCTGTTTTTCCTGAGAAACTAAATAAGAGAACAAAAGCCCTCCTTGGCTGGATGCAGAGAAGCCAGTGGGGCCGACAGGGAGGAGGCAGGAGACTGCACTGGCTCTGGTAGAAAGAGTGAAAATTATTCAGGAAGACAAGTTAAGGAAGGGATTCAAAACAGTGCAATGCGATGTGTTAAAAAATCATCGGAGGACGCTGGCAGGAGGCTCTACAGTTGAGAGCTGCGCTGCTATGGCAGAGGACCCCAGTTTAGGACCTAGCATCAGTATCTGGGGGCTCACAGCTGCATGCAATTCCAGCTCCACAGAATCCCACTCCCTCTTCTGGCTTCCATGGGCATCTACACTCATGTGCACATACTCAAATACAAACAGGTACACCTATACATGATTAAAAATAATCTTGTTTTTTAAGCTCTCAGAAAACACAGAGTACACAGCTTAGAACAGAAGGGCGCAGTATCGGAGGCAGAGGGCAGGCAGGGAGGAGTGTGCCAAAGCTTTCTCAATGTGGGAGAATGGAAAGGGCCTGTAAATGATGAGGTTGTCACTGGTTGGTTGTCGGTGAATATTCAGCGTTCACACACTGGCTGCGATGGTGTATGGAGGGAAGACTCTGGGAAGCCATTAGGGTTACAGGAAGTCAGGCCAGACTGTCTATGCCACAGAGGACACAAAGGACAGGTGGCCACCTACAAGCCAAGCAACAGCACTGACGGGCCCTAGCTAGGCTGACACCCTCTTTTCCAACTCCATCCTCTAGATCCCCGAGAATTAACCTATCTAGAGGAAAGACATCCCATCTGCGCTATCGTTTTTGTCATCAGAACTGACCAGAAGAGCAGCATGGAGCACTTGTGCTGTAAGAATCACACACCTCCAGCACGATGAGAACAGGATCCACGCCGTCAGCCTCGAGGCCCTCCTCACCTCACGGTCACAGCTCTAAAGGACAGAGGTGCTCTGTGAAGACACTGAAGACAGGGAGCCTGCACGTCAGAGCCCTAAGGGGACAGTCCCTTACTTTAACTTGCTTCTGAAATTTAAGAAGGTCCTGACTGTGCACAACAGGCCAGAAGAGAGCCTGTGGTACACGCTCCTGGGAATGCCATATGTGTTTGCCTTCTTCACTAATATTTGTGGTATACTTTAGACTCTTTTCTTTTAAATGGTGCTTATTATCTGCAATTTGACTTTTCAAATTAAAGAAATTGAAATGTAGCAAATACCTAATCAGGGGTATGGTTTGTTTTAAACTGAATTTAAATGCCTAGCACTTAGATTAGTCAGTGGGATTTTTTCCCTAGTATTGAGTCCTAATTTTTAATTAAAAAACAAAACCCTGATTAGTTGCCTATCATGTGTACTTAACCAACTCAGAAAGGGTGTAGACAGAATTATAAATACATTTCTAAGGAGTGAGAATATGACTGTGTGGGGCTTATGGTTGATATGAAGCCTTCATGTCCTTATTTTTGCTTTTAAATATATTTTATTTGTGCTTTATAATTTTATTCATGTGTCCATAATGTATTTTGATCATATTCACCCCTATCTATTCTGTCTTATCACCTTCCACTCTCCCTGGCCCCTTTTTTTCTTCTGAATGACTCTTCCTCCTTTTTTTGAATGTTTTATTTTAAAATTACTTTTACAATTTTTGTTATTATATTACTTTAAATAATGCATTCATATGTGTATGTGCGTGTGTGTGTGTGTGTGTGTGTGTGTGTGTGTGTGTGTCTGTATCTGTGTCTGTGTGTGTGTACCCAGAAGAGGGTGCTGGATCTCCTGAAGCTGGAGTTACAGTCATTATGAGCAACACAGATACTGGGAATCAAACTCTAACCCTTTGCAAGAAGAGCAAGCACCCTTAACCACTGAGACACCTTCTCAGGCCCCACATCTCTTTTAATGACCCAATCCTCTGAGTTTCGTTGGGGTTGCTTGAGCATAGGCATGTGATTATTTACTAAAGCATGGTCAACTAACCAATGACTACACTACAAAAGTAAATAACCCCCCTTCTGAGGTAACCATTAACTGCCAACAGCTGCTCAGCTAATGGAGAGGCCCCTGGTGGCCCTCCCTGACTCGTGATGGTATGCTGATAGGCATAGTCTTGTGCAGGTCTTGTGCTGGTAAGCACAGCGGCTGTAAGGTTCATGAGCACGATGGCACCTGTGTCCGGAAGACAGTATCTCACACCAGGTCACTTTTCCCTATGCTGTGACGGTCTTTCTGCCTCCTCCTCCTCTGTGATGTTTTTTTCTTTCCTTTCAACATTTGGTTTCCTTTATCCAATTTATAAAATTCTTATCAGAAAAATAGAACTCACGTCTAAAAAGATAACCTGTGAAAATGAACTGTATCCAATGGTGCTTAGGAAGAAGGGCAATTCCGAAGCTTGGTGAAATGGGTCTCCTCCTCACCTGACAGGCACAAGGAATTCTTAACGTCAGCTTGCAAACTCTGCCAGCTCCCAGCAGAGGAGGCAGGCCGCCCACGTGGTCGCCCTGTCAAGAGTCTTGCTCTAGGAACTCAGAAAAGGGAAAGTCATCTTACCATCAGGTCTCACTGTCAAACTGTCTGGTTCTAAAGCACGTTCTTAAAATTTCATTCATAGCTACAAATACTTCTCATTCCACAGCTGAGAAAAGACAAAAAAAAAAAAAAAAAAAAAAAAAAAAAGCAAAAAACACACCCTCCACAGACATGCAAAGTACAGGAACTTAAACATATACTATAGGGCTAAAGATTGATTACAGATCTATCAATTATTACAGAATTGATGGAAAAAAGAGAGAAAGGCCTCCTTAGGTCAGTAGGTAAACATGGCAGTTTCTTGATAAAAGACAACGGGGGAGCCACAACATTAGAGGTTCAAAGTAGGCAAAATCTAGCAGCAGATCATGTGTGTGTGTGTGTGTGTGTGTGTTTTAAACTGATAAATAACTAGATGCACTGTGGAAAACAAAGACTGACCTGTATGGAAGGTTCTCAGTTATTAGAAACATAGAACTTTACACATCATAGCTTTCTTTAAGCTAATAATCTGTGCTGAAGGGTTAAGCCTTTGGCAAACCTGTACCATCCAGTCTAGACCCTGGTATGGGCATTTCAATCCACTGGGGCTCCCATCAGTTATGAAATGCTGTGAGTAACTTGTCACCTCTAATAAATACCAGGTTATAGGGACACACAGATTTCCATAAACACTAGATGATACTCCAGATGAGGCCACTGTGATGACAGGAATTTTACTCACAGTTCAGAATGTAATCCTCAATATAAATGGAAAATGGATTTAGAACCAGGCCACCAAAAATTGCTTCTAAACTGAGCTCACTGTGGTCTTGGGCACACCCTATAATCTGGGTGTAACCAAAAATTGTGCTGCACTCGTGAGCGTCATCCATAGTACGAGTTGCTGCAGAAATAAACCTGAGAAGCTCTGGATCTAGTGCCTGCAAAGGAACAGTCTACACTCAAGTCTACTGTTCTTTCATCAAGGCAGCCAGGTGCACATCAAAGTCAAACAGAGACCTGCAGGGACCCATGTCTGCTCCTTGACCTAGCTGGTAAATATGGGGGTGAAGCAAAAATTGCATTAAACTTGAGAGACTGCTTGCATTTTCCTCTGGCTTTGATGAACAATGTAGATATTCTCCTTAAGTCCCAATGTAAGCTCCTTGAGCCACAGGAATGGCCAGGCCCCTCCTTCAAGGACCTCTAGCTGCCACGTTCCACCCACAGAATACTCTAACTACCCTAACTGCTGGACTCTGCCCCCCATCCTACAGAGGAAAAAGCCCCATCTCTGGACATAAAATCCCACCAATTTCCACCCTGGAAAGTTCCACCCTGAAAAGTTCCACCCCCTTCCCAAGAAACTCTATGTAAGGTCTCTATCCCATTCAGTTTGTTGCTCTTTCTTGCTCAAGCAGAGGCAGCCACCCTCCTGTTTCTTTTTTTTCTTCCAATAAATCTCTTGTGTGAGGTTTGCTTTGTGGTGTGACTTTGTGGTATTCCTTATGTAAGTAAATTGGTTGCAAAATGAGTTTTGCAACTCTGTGGGTTTGGTGTCCTGGGTTTCCGCACCAAAAATGTAAGTAAATTGGTTGCAACAACTCTGGGAAAGGTGTCTTGACTACCGTGGGAGTCAGGCAACACTTTGAGCTGCTTAGGACAGCTCTGACGGCTGAAGCTGCAAGGAGACAGTTCAACCCTGGAAGGGAAATTTTTCTGACTTCTCAGGAGAGTCAGGCCTGGAACTGCTTCAGCAGGGAAGGGTATCCTGACTCTTCGGGAAAGTCAAGGTATACCTGGTATGATGAGGGATGGTCTCCTCAAAGGATATAGCAATCCTGCTCCTCTCCTGGAGAGCCTCTACGACTGAGCTTTACCCAGCCCCCAGTTAAGGGGGCTTCTCTGGCCTAAGATGTTGCTTCTTTTGCTTCACTCTGCAAAAGGGGAAGCCCCTGCAGAAATGTAGCAGTCTCCTCCGGCTCTGGAGAAAAGTGTTACTTTTCAGCTCTCTCTTGATCTGTCCACTGAGGGATGTCTCAGCAAGGATCATCTCTATGCCAGTGAATGAAGATCTTCACACCCAAAACTCTTTTGAAAAAGAGATTTATTTGAGAAGGAGGCCAGGAGTACAGCTGCCTCTACCAGGGTGGAGAGAACAGCCTCTTTTTCTGACTAGGCAGGGCGGTTTTCACAGGAAGTCTTGGGGGTGGAGTCAACCCCGGGCCCAGGGTTCTACTATCCTGCTCTGTGATTGGTTGTTTTCACAATTCAGTTGGCCAGGGGCAGAGATGACTCTGATCTGACTGAGCCAAACTGTGTTTCTTTCTGCCCTGATCTGAGCCATCTATCCCTAGTTCTGGGCTCCAGGGTCAGGGTAGGTTTCTTTAGCCGGCCTCTTTTCCCTACACCTTGGCTGCCAGCTGCCAAGATACCTTTCCATCTGAGCTGCAATGCTTACACCCAGGGCCTGAGAAAAGCAACCTAAAGCAAATAGCACCTAAAGAGAGGCTAACAGATTAACAGGAAAATTAAAGAGTTGAGAAGAGGGGGTAGCATGAGATCAATTGAATAAAGAACTGAAATCTAAGTGTCGAGCTCTCTTGAAGCACCTCCTGGGCTGGGTGAAGGCTCTCAGTGGATGGACAGCAGGATAGGGCAAATACACAGCAGTCAAACTACACCTGGAGCATGGAAAAGGCTGGATTCAGAGAATTTTTAACATTCTCAGATGCCTTTGAAACTGTGGCCCTCAAATCACATGTGTTCTACCCAATAAATTGAATACATAATGTCAACTGTGTTTTCTTGATCCTTCAGTGCACTGGCCATCTGGAAAGGAGAACTGAATCTAGCTGATTCACTCTCAGTAAAAATGATGCATATTAATTGTACTTTCTTTTCTAACTATTTATGCTTTTTTTTCTTTTAAAATAAACCCACTTTAGAACATTGAACTGTGTTTTTGTTGAATTCATCATCTTGAAGTTTGAACATGGGCTGTTTCTTTTTTTTTTTAAACAAACAAGAAAAAATGGGAGGGGGTAGGACTTTGTTTTCAGCTTGAAGCACATGGCTAAACTTACCTCCTAAAGAGACAGTAAAGCAGAGCTGGCAAGATGGCGCAGGAGGTAAAGATGTCTGCTGCCAAGCCTGATGACCTGAATTTGAGATTCCTGGGAGCTACATGGTAGAAGGGGAGAACTGACTATCATTAGCTGGTATAGTGGCATGTACCACCTACACACAAATAAATAAATGTAATGAAAAGAAAACCAAGACCATTATGACTGAGCAGGGGAAGAAGACCCACAGACCTACCAGGGGCAGCAAGGAGAAAACATGAGCCCCCTGGCACAGCAAGGTGCCATGTGGTAGGGCACTATCGTGGTGAGCAAATATATGGTGGGGTATGGGAAAGAGAGAGAGAGTCAGAATGGTTCATGTCCTGTGGAGAGAGGCAGATCTAAAGAGGTGAAGGCAGCAAGGAGAGGACTGAGGTGGGTAGCTTGCTTGCCACTCAAGGTCGTGGTGATGTCCTGGCCTGGACTGCTGTCAAGACCCATGTCTGAGTCTACGGCACTGCTGCAGCCGTGGTCTGTGTTGATGTCTGTGACTCCTGTTACCACCAAAGGCTGCACAGTTTGCCTTGCCCCTCACTGGCTGCAACACTAGGGAGAACTGGCCCTGCCCTTCACCAGCTGCAGCACATGGGAGAGCAGGTCCTGTACCTCACCTGGGCAGCATAAATATAAATGACCCTCTTCTCAGGGGCATGGGTGAGCCGGCCATGAGGGCATAAGAGTGGGAGAGCTGGTCCTGCCTCCCTCATCTGCCTTGTGGTGGTTTGGGAGAGGGAAGGATGCCCTACTCCCCCACCCCATGCCCCTCACTGCCTACGGCAGGTGGGAAAGCTGGCCCTGAGGTCCTAAGAGCAGGAGAGTTGTCCATGCCCCTCACCAGCACCAGCTTCAGCACTCTAGAGAGTGGCCCCTGCACCTTGCCTGAGCAACACAGTAGAGCTGGCCCTGGTGGTGGAGGTGTGGGTGAGCTGACCCTGAGGGTGTGAGAGCAGGAGAACTGACCCAGCTCCTTGCTACCTGCTGCATAGGGTGTGCTAGCTGGGGCAGTGCTGGAGAGCTCTCCCTGGTGGTGAAGATGGGAGAAAGCTGGCAGGCTGACCAACCCTGCAACTACCCAGGCCCAGAACCAGGATTATATGTTGGCCCACCCCCAACATCCACCCCATCTATGATCTGCTGGAGCACATGAGGAGACAGGTCTTGCAGATCCAAAGCTGCAGGATCTCCACAACACAGAACAACAACACTGATGTCCAAAAGGAGTCTCAGTGAAGGCCCAGCATTGATAATGTAGCAGAAACCAGAGACCTCAAACCAGATCAATGACTCTTTGCAATGAACACTTGCAAGTAGAGATATATGGATGAAATGGTTTGCTGCATGACTCACTGTCACACTGCAGTTTCTACAACAGGATTTTTCTTTTCTTTGTCTCTTTCTTTCTTTCTTTCTTTTCTCTTAAATTTTATTTTATCTTATTTTAGGGGGTAGGTTGCACAGGCCAAGGGTAGATACGAAGGGATGGGGAGATGAACAGCATTGAGATGCATGATATGAAAGCCACAAAGAATAAATAAATAGTTAAGAAGTAAGAAAAAGGAAAAAATCAGGTCACATTTGAGAACCAGAACTGGAAGTCCTGAAAGCAGCCTGGAATGAACATCACCCACACTAGAACTTACACACCTCCTCAGGCCTGAATTCCCCTTACAATGTCTCATATGGTTTTTCTCCTAAAGATCTTTTTTTTTTTTTTTTTTTTTAAAATTTTTTTTTTTTTTTTTTTTTAGAGAAAAACAAACAAAAAACTAGATGATTCTTTCCTGGAGGTCCCCGGAGATGAGCTCTATCGTTTCCTTTTCTCATCTGTGAGCAAATACTTGACACAAAGCAGCTTTAGGACTTATTTCTGCTCACAGTTTCAGGGAAGGTGTGGCAGCAGGGATGTGGCGCTGCTCCTTCATATCTGGGCAGACTAGGAAGCACAAAGAACAGGCTGGAAGTGGAGCCAGAGACCCTCTTTGTACAGGCAGGCTCCCCCTTCCTAAGGGTTCTATAACCACCAAAAAACAGTACTACCGGCTGGGGACCAGGCATTCTAACACAAGTGTCCATGTGGGACATTTCACCTTCAAAACACAACAGAGTCCAAGTGCCAGCCCCTCTTGCTACTTTCTGAAACTTTTTGTTTTCTTTTTAAAGATTTAAACTTTTCAAAGAAACATTCATTTGAGAGAGGATAGAGAAGAGAAGAGAAGAGAAGAGGAGAGAGAGAGAGAGAGAGAGAGAGAGAGAGAGAGAGAGAGAGAATCACATGTGTAGATGCCTACAGAAGCCAGAAGAGAGCATCAGATTCACCGGAATTGGAGTTACAAGTATTGTGAGCCACTCTATGTAGAGAACCAAACCCCAATCTGTGTATGAGCAGCAAGTGCTCTTAAGTGCTGAGTCATCTCTTCAGCCCTTCTTAAACTTATTTCAATTTTCTACTTTTATTTTTTACTTTTATTTTCCATGTGTGTGCATGTATGCACGCATGCATGCTGGGGGGGGAGTACGTGGGGTGGGGGGCAGGTGGAATGCCAGCGGACAACTTGTAAGACTTGGATCTCTCCTTATACCATGTGAGCGCCAGGGATCTAACTGAGGTCCTCAGTTGTCAGAAGTGCTCTTACCTTGCTAGTCCATATCACTGACCAAAACTTTTGAGAGAAAAATCTGTCAAAAGAACAAGTAAAAAAAGACCAACGTTGCAATGCTCCATTTACAAATGTGTGTTTATAGTGGGTGGTGGTGGCGCACGCCTTTAATCCTAGCACTCAGGAGGCAGAGCCAGGCAGATCTCTGTGAGTTCGAGGCCAGCCTGGTCTACAGAGTGAGATCCAGGACAGACACCAAAACTACACCGAGAAACTCTGTCTCAAAAAAACAAAAAAAGCCGGGCAGTGATGGCGCACGCCTTTAATCCCAGCACTCAGGAGGCAGAGGCAGGCGGATCTCTGTGAGTTCGAGGCCAGCCTGGGCTACCAAGTGAGTTCCAGGAAAGGCGCAAAGCTACACAGAGAAACCCTGTCTCTAAAAAAACAACAACAACAAAAAAGTATGTTTATTTTGCCAGCTTACGAAGTTGGAAGACGGAGTTCATATCTTTTCTTTCTGTCTCCAATTCATGGTACTCAGCAAAGCATTGTAAAGCTCAATAAATATTAGATTGTTCTGCTTTATAGCATGGAGTGTGAGGGGAAAATAGGAGGGGAGAATGGGCTTGTCATTCAGAATCTAACACCAACTCTCTTCAGATCTTGTTCTAGGCCATTTGAGGAGCTGTGACTCAAGAGCTCTGTGAGGAGAGAAGACTTTCTTTTGCTGGGATGAGGGCGTCTAATTGCAACATGGTTCAGTGCATGTCCACCTTCAGGATTCTTCTCTACAAACAAGCATTGCAGGCTTAGTGTTCACGCGGAGAAGGGCTTCTTCATTCCCGGGACTCTGTGTTCTATTTGGAGAAGAGAAATCCTTTCTTTGGTCATTCTCATCCTCCCTGTGGCAGCCAACAGTGACACATTTCTTCTCTTAGGTCCAAGGCTTGTTTTAATGGTTAGACAGGTGTTCACACACAGCTAGTTCTGTCCTCTAAGGGAGCTGCTGGTCCTCAGTCAATGCATCCATAAAGAACTTAGAAAGGATTTCTGCAGCTTACTTGCTGACTCCTTGCTAGTTGGAAATTGCTCTACGAGGACCTGACACAACATTCATTGGTTTGCTTCTGTGGATGAGGCTGTAAAACAAGAGAAAGTTGAATGCCGTCTTTACTTGGTTGGGCTGCAGGCAGCTCAAAGGAAACATCCAAAACAAGCATGTCTTCTCTGACAATCCCATCCCATTCCTGCACTCCCTTCTCAGTGGCCAGCATTCCATCTAGGGAGACACTCAAAAGAAATCTGAGGTGGAAGTAGAGCTCAGTGGTAGAGTCAATGCTTAGTCATGTTACTTAGAACATACAATGCCTTTGTTTCGAAAGAGAGAGAGAGAGATCAACAGCCACCCCAAATTTTCTCATCCCTCTTACTCATAACCCAATTCATAATTTACCCTCTTTTCTTTCTGACTCCTAAGCAGATTCATCCTTCAAAATAAGTCGTCGGCATCATCCCCACCATGCAGACTTCCTTACCCTATTGGTCTAATTTGGATGCTCTATACACATCCTAATCCTCAGGATACTTATCTTGCTGCATTGACTGACTGCTGAAGACCTTCATATGTTCTCTCCTGTGGGACAGGCATTATGCTTTTGCAGTCCCAACACTAAGCAGGGTATTTTCTGACTGAGCCAATGAAGCAATTATTGCTTTGAAGTTCTTCATTCTATAAATTCTGGCTTGTAACTGAAATCCTCTCTGGTAGAAAGGCCCCCCTTTCTTGAGTGGCGAGTGTCTGTGACCTCCAGAGCCACTAGAAAGCCATATGTGAAGGTAACTCTTGGCATGGAAACTGGAGGTTGTCTGTCAGGTATCTACAGTGGCAGGAACCAAAGCAAGAAGAAGGGGTCCTAACAGGAAAGAAAATAAAAATAAAATAATAAAATAAAAATGGGAAAGAAAATAAAGAAAAGGAAAAAGAAAGAAGTAAAAATGAAAAGTGTGTGTGTGTGTGTGTGTGTGTGTGTGTGTGTGTGTGTGTGTGTAAGCCCAGAGCTGAAAGAAGTGTAGCTAATAAAAAGATCAAACCTGGCAATGTTGATAGTAATGCCACGCCTGGCATGGAAGCATGTCCATGACTCTTTTGACAGGAGGAAGAGAGTAAAACAGCAAAGAAGCCAGTGTCAAGGTGTTGGAATGCAAATAAAACTATCAGGAAATGGATTTATGAGCTGGAAAACAGCACCCTTAGCCTGCCCAGCACCAGGCCAGTGATGACACCAGCCCCCAATTTAGTAAAGAACGGGCTTGCTAGATGAGGGGACAAGCATGCTTCCTGGAACACAAGCTCACCAGGCATCTGTGGCTTCACAGGACCTGGGGTGGGAGAGGATCACAGTTCTGCTTGCAGCTGTCAAGGCAGCAAGCAGAAATGTCCTTTTGTTCAAGAAATGGCTGAAGTCAGTAGTGGCAGGAGCTGGGCAGTGCTGGTTCAAGTCTGACCCACAGAGAGTAACTGTTTTTAATGACAAATCCTTTTTAAGGGGCATGCTGCCATTTCTGGCTGCCCGGAGATAAGCATCTACTCCCCACCAGCCATGTGCCACAGCTCTTCAAAAAGTTGGTTCCCCCCTGAGAAAAATCTCTTTGATCAAAAAACTGGTTTTGTTTCAGCTCATGGAGACATATCACAGGGAGACATCTGAGTCAATAAGAAATGTTAATAGATTTACACTTGCTGGGGAGACCAGTGCCAGTGTGAGCATCATCTTCTGGCTGCTTAATTAACATTTGTTGGCATTATATCTGCTACTGTTAGCAAAATGTAAATATTTAAATGGCATGTATTTTTCATGGAGCAAGAGAAGTCTGCGAGCGCAGAACCTCAGGCAAAGATCCGGCGTCATCTTAATCTCAGCTTTTGCAAAAATACCTCCTTAGCTCTTTGCAAATCTCTTAACTTCCTGACTTTTCTACCTTGGCTTCTGCATTTCTAAAAGGCAGATGATAAGGTTCCAGAGAGGGTTGTAAAGACGAATCTCCAGCTGTCCAGATTGGACATGTCAAACAAAGGCCATGCTGTTAAAAATCTCAGTCTATGATGCTTTTGAGAGGGGTTTGTGGACCTTTAAGAGGTAGGACCAATAGGAAGGAAATTTAAAAAGTTGGGGGTGTGGCTTTTAAAGGGATATTGAAATCCTGGGCTCATCCTTCATCTGTCTCAGTCTCTCCCTAGATATCCATCCGTCCCTATCTCTAACCCTGTCAGTGTTTCTCCTTCCCCCTGCCCTGCTAAGCTCCCTTTCCCAGGCATCAGGTACTTTCTGCTCTCCACCGTGGTGTTCTGCCTCACCACAGGCCCCAAAACAGTACAGTCAGCTTGACACAGACAGTCTTTCTGAAACCCTGAACCAAAATAGACATTTCTTCCTTAACTGCCTTCTTTGATTTCCTCCAAAATATCCCATGGATTTTGCCAAAGTGACAGAAAGCTGACTAACAGACCAACCACTGGGAAAAAAGAAAAACACAACATAACAACAACAACAAAGCTTCTTTGAAGATGAGAATGGTCCAATATGATAGAAAATGTGAGCTGTGGGACTCAACAGATTGGGAACAAGAAAAGGCATGGAGCTGTGTAGGAAACCTTTGTGCACACTTTACACTCATTCTGTTTCACTGAGGAGATGCTGCCTATGACATATACAGACGCAAGAGACCATGGCCTGCAGCAGGGTGTTTATGTGGACAGACTGGAATACACTGAAGATGGAAGCGTTCACCAAGCAGCTGCTTATCTTTCTCGAGCTGCAGCTGACTCCCAGAAGAATCTCTTGCCCATCTCCACTCTGGCTCTCTCTCTACATTCACTTAGAGCAGCCACTGCATTCAAGTCAGGAAAAGAGAAACTGTGGAAATTGCATTTGGGTTTGTTAGTTTTGTCTGTTAGTTGTGTGTGTGGTGGCCGGGGGTGTAAACGTATTCATGTGGGTTGTGTGAGTGTATCTGTAGTTAGGCGTGCATGCACATGGAAGCCAGAGGTCAATTTTGTGTGTTTTCCTAGATTCCATCTCTTTGTTTTTTAGACCTGGTCTCTCATTGCTCCTAGAGTTCATCTATTTGCTAGGCTGGTTGACCAAGAAGCTCCAGGAACCTAGCTGCCTCAGTCTCTCATCCCAGACTCTCCAGTGCTGGGGTTACAGAAGCACACCGCCAAACCTGGCCATGTTGCAGCAGCTGCAGATCTAAATTCAGGTCCTCATGCATGGATGGCAGGCACCCTGAGCCCTCTACCACCACCCACCTGTCCAATGTCATGGAGCAAGCAGACCTCAGGGGAACATGGCTGTTCATGTTATGTGCATAATAAGACTGCATGAAGAATGCCTTCTTCAGGAGAGTTTTGGTTCTTATGTTAGCCTATGACCAAGTACTCATTACTTCGGCAATGGGGGATATAATGGGTAGATGGGTAGATCAATCCTGAATCTTCCTTATTGAGATTAATACTGAATGACTGTTCTGATTTTCATCCTCTCCTCTAGGGGGAAAAAAAAGCTGCTTCCAACAGCTCCCATTTTGAGCTAGGAAAACAGGGCAAGACTGTTTAAAAGGTTTTATGAAGCAGTGCAATGAGTAAACCTTGTGTTCTATTTCTAGTTCCACCGTTGAAAAGCAACAGGGAAGCCTCTGTTTGCACAGCTGTAAAATGGAGGAGCTCTGGGACCCCCAGCAGAGTAGGGAGGTAGCAGGCTCCATTAGGCCATGCTGCTTTAATTCCTGAATGACGGCTAACATCCTCACACGACTTACTTTAGTCTCCTAGCCAGGAAAAGAGGGCTGGTAATCCCACGAGACTTTGTGACGGTGAAATGCTAATGTATATAAATCTTCTAGGACTGCCAGGGGCCCGTAGATAGTGATGTGGTAAAGGTTAAGGTTCTGTCATTGTCATTGTGGTCTCCGTCGCCACTGTTGCTTAGAATACATCAGAGAACTTAATGCAAATGGTGAGCGAATGGAAAGACGCATGGCAAGCAAGTGCTGGGTAAGTGTAGCATGAAGGGTAAGTATGTTAAATAAGAAGTTCGACTCTAAGAGTCTGAGCTATGCCAGGTAAGGTGAAAACTAACGCACAGCTTTCAGAGTAAGGCAGTACATTCCATGCAGTGCGTGAGAGAACCTGCCTTGCTCAGCAGATCAGAGCAAGGAATCAGGAGAGCGCCAAGGCTTTTACATTTCCAAAGCTGTCTGCTAGGGAAATCCTTTTGCGATCTGTGCCTCAGTTTCCTCCCCAGCAAGAGTATCCTGGTTTCTCCAGCTTCCTGTAGGTGGTATGCCCAGAGGATCTGTTTCTTGCACACTAGGGTGTGTGTGTGTGTGTGTGTGTGTGTGTGTGTGTGCATTTTCTTATCAGCAAAGCCCATGGGATGTACAGAAAGAAGACAATTTTGATGTGGAGGGTGAGCCAGGAGAATTGCAGGGTGAAGCTGTTTTCCCAGAGGAAACATCTGGGAGGTATATGACAGGCACCGGGAAATTATCAACAGATGACACAGGGCAGTGGAGACTAAAGCAGAAAGGACAGGGGAAAGAGAAAAGTGACAGCTGCCTATTTTATTAGTGTGCAGGTATGACATTTCGGTCTCAGGCCAGAAAGAAAAGGGTCTCCTTCTCTGACTGTACCAATTATGGAGCCCTAATTTCTAAAGTGGTGGAGAACCCCTCAGGCCATGCTGAGACCACTCTCTGAAGCTCTGTCACTTATCCTGCAGAAGACTCAACTGTCTCCTAATCACACTCCTTAAGCATACCACCTCATCCCAATCTCCTTCTTCCTTGTTTAGCTTGATTGTTTTTCTCCATAGCATGCAACCGTTTGAGATGATGGGTGATAGATAGATATAGGTGATAGATTATGGATAGATCTGGATAGTGATAAAGCACGCTGTGTTCATTTTCTTACATCAGTTGCTAGAACGTCAACTACAGGAGGATGTGGTATTGTGTTCCCCGAAATATTGTGCATGCTCATAAACTTATCTGGGGTCAGAGACAGAACAGCCACAATATTAAACATAAAGGATAGGCAGTGGTAGTACATGCCTTTAATCCTAGCATTCCAGAGACAGAAATCTCTCTGGATCTCTGTGAGTTCAAGGCCACATTGGAAATGGCCAGGTATGGTGACACACGCCTTTAATCCCAGAAAGTGAGCCTTTAATCCCAGGGAGTGGTAGTAGAGAGCAGAAAGGTACATAAGGCGTGAGGACCAAAAACTAGAAGCATTTGCCTGGAGAAGCATTTGGCCTGGTTAAGCTTTCAGGCTTCTAGCAGCAGTTCAGCTGAGACTCATTCTGGATGAAGACTCAGAGGCCTCCAGTCTGAGGAAACAGGACCAGCTGAGGATCCGGCGAGGTGAGGTAGCTGTGGCTTATTCTGTCTTTCTGACCTTCCAGTGTTCACCCCAATACCTGGCTCAGGTTTGATTTTATTAATAAGAACTCTCTAAGATTCCTGCTACAGGAGGACGTGTTGAGAACCGAGAGCACCATGGTGATGAGTTGAGTGACAGTATACCACCTGTGTCGGTACAACCTGTTCGTTCTAGAGAGGCATTGCAAGGATGAAGGAAGGCTATAAATTAATAAATAATTCCACTCTTTTCTATAGGAAATACCTTGGAGAACAGTTTATCCAAGAAGCACTTCTCTGACAGAGTTTCCTCACCACCCAATTTTCCATATCAAGACTCACTTCCCCATGTTCACCAACCCTGAAAGTCTCTGGTAAGTTCTGTTCAGTTCCATTCAGCTCTTCACTTTGAAAGACCCACCTTATGTTACTAAAGTACAAACCTTATTCATAACAATATTCTACTTTTGATTTTTTTTTTCCTGAGGCACTCTGAAAATTGTCATGATTCCATGCCCATAGTACTGTAGAAAACTTTCCAGACACTCCTAGTCTCTCTATCTTGTCATGTTGAGTGCATGGAGAACCTTTGACCTTCCTGTGCTACGTTGTTTTCAAGTGTAATAGTCATTTCTCCTACTCCTACACAATGACAGCTTAGGGTACTAGAATTTGCTGCTGTCCTGGGCTGGGGTTAACAGTTATTTTCTGTATGGACCTCTGAAGGTCACAGGGTACCTGCTCCAACTGCATGAACTCTGCCATTGGGACGTACCAACGGTCATGTATTTGTGAGAGTGGGCACCCAGTCTGCGGACCAGCCAAGGGCTGCAAACTCCCTTGAGCATTCCCTGGTAATAAAATACAGAGTTCTATATGCTTGGCTTCACAAATTTATCAAAGGTTGAGTCTCAAGACTTAGCCCAATATGAGCACAGAATACATAACCCTCTCCTCAATCCTTCTAACATTCTAATCTTTACTTTTTCCTTAACAATTTATTTCTTCCTAGATAAAATCTTGGGCCCAAGAAATGCTGACTTTGACTAATGACTTTAGGACATGCACCAAAACAGAATCTGTCTTCTACTGAAGGGCAATTAACTTTTTGCTATTACAAGGCATAATGCATAAGTAATAAATAAATAAATAAATAAATAAATAAATAAATAAATAATAAATGCCCTAAGAACATATGTACATATGAAATTCTAGGTAAAGGGTATGTCTAATCAAACCATCATGACCAAAATCACTCTAACAGCCATTTGTGGGTGAATTCCTTGAGTTTTCTGAATCCCATGCAGCTCTATGAAAGAGAAAGGCAAACTGTGAAGCCAGGTCCATTAGTCTATAAGATGTTTATGTAGAGTGATGAGATGTAAGCATGGGTGGGAATACTTGCAGTGGGCAAAGGTATTCCAGGGGAGATGGGCACAGATCAACCTCAAGCTGCTCCCTGAGACACAGACTCTGCCCACTCCTATTGGACCAAGAAGTAAGTCATTGTTTCCCAGCTGGTCACACCAGCCTGTAGACCTTAGGCCCAGGGGCACAATCCATGCCCCCATACCCACACACCCATTGCACATCCAGTTGCAAGCCAGCAGGTAAAGCTCATGCCAGTAACCCTGACTACCACCCCCCCATCAGACCCTGTAATCTACAAGCTCTACTCTGTTCCCCAAACCCACCCATCCCCTGAGACCATAGTTGCTCCCTGAGACACAGACTCTGCCAGCTCCTACTGGACCAAGAGCTCCCTGAGATACAAACACTGCCAGTGCTGATTGGTCCAAGAGTGGTTCCCTGAGATACAGACACAGTTTGCACCAGTTGGAGTAAAGGATAGGTAGATGCAAAAGTACATTCAACCATATAAAGAGCAATATGGTACCACCAAGACCTAGCAGTTCTACTACAGCAAGACCTGAACATTTCAACATAGAAGAAACAGAAGAAAATAACCTTAAAAATGACATTATGAAGATGATAGAGGACTTTAAAGAGGAAATGAAAAATTTCCTTAAAGAAATCTAGGAAAAGACAAACAAAAAAAGGGAGGAAATCAATAAATCCCTTAAAGAAAGTCAAGAAAACCAAGAAAAAGCAATCAAATAGGTGAAGGAGACAGTTCAAGACTTGAAAATTGAAACAGAGGCAATAAAGAAGACACAACCCGAGGGAATGCTGGAAATGAAAAATCTGAGTAAATAAACAGGAACTACAGATGCAAGCATAACCAACAGAATGCAAGAGGTGTTAGAGAGAATCTCTGGCACTGAAGATACAATAAAGGAAATAGATTAGTCAGTCAAGGAAAACATTAAAGCCAAAAAATCATAACACAAAACATTCAGGAAATCTGGGACACCACAAAAAGACCAAATCTAAAAATAATAGGGTTAGAAGGAGAAGAATACCAGCTCAAGGACACAGAAAATATATTCAACAAAATCATAGAAGAAAACTTTCCCAACCTAAAGAAGGAAATGCCTATGGAGATAAAGAAGGTTACAGAATACCAAATAGAGTGGACCCCAAAAAAATTCCCCTCACCACATAATAATCAAACCACTAAACATACAGAATAAAGAAAGAATATTAAGAGCTACAAAAGAAAAAAGCCAAGTAACATATAAAGGCAGACCCATCAGAATAAAATCCGACTTATCAATAGAGACTCTGAAAGCCAGAAGGTCTTAGACAGATGTTATGCAGACACTAAGAGACCATAGATGTCAGCCCAGACTGTTATACCCAGCAAAACTCTCAATCACTATCAGGTATTCCATGACAAAACCAGATTTAAACAATACCTATCCACAAATCTAGCCCTACAGAAAGCACTAGAAGGAAAAATCCAACCTAAGGAAGTTAGATGAACCCATAAAAATACAAGCAATAGATAATCCCACACCAACAAATCCCAAAGAAGGCAAACACACACATTACCACCAAAAACCAACCAAACAAACAAACAGGAATTAAAAATCATTAATATCTCTTAATATCAATGGACTCAATTCATCTATAAAAAGACAAAGGCTAACAGAATGGATATGAAAACAGGATCCATCCTTCTGCTGCATACAAGAAACACCTCAACTTCAAAGATAGACACTACCTCAGAGTAAAAGATTGGGAAAAGACTTTCCAATCAAATGGACTTTCGAAGCAAGCTGGTGTAGCTATCCTAATATCTAACAAAATTGATTTCAAACTAAAATTAATCAAAAGAGATTGAGAAGGACATTACATATTCATCAAAGGAAAAATCCATCAAGATTAAGTCTCAATAAAAAATTAAGTCTCATAAATTCTGAACATTTATGCCCCAAATACAAAGGCGCCCACATATGTAAAAGAAATGTTACTAAAGCTTAAACTGCACATCAAATCCCACACACTAATAGTAAGAGACTTCAACTCCCCACTCTCACCAATGGACAGGTCTGCCAGACAGAAACTTAACAGAGAAATAAGGAACTAACAGATGTTATGACTCAAATGGACTAAACAGACATCTACAAAACATTCAACCTAAACACAAAAGAATATATCTTCTCAGCACCCGATGGAACCTTCTCTAAAATGGACCACATACTCGGACACAAAGCAAATCTCAACAGATTCAGAAAATTGGAATAGCCTCCTATATTTTATCGGACCACCAGGGTTTAAAGTTAGAATTCAACAACAACACAAATTACATAAAGCCTACAAACTCATGGAAACTAGATAAAGCTCAACTGACTCACCACTGTGTCATGGAAGAAATAAAGAAAGAAATTAAAGACTTCCTAGAATTCAATGAAAATAAATGTACAACATACCCAAACTTACAGGACACTATGAAAGCAGCACTAAGAGGAAAGTTCATAGCTCTAAATGCCTACATAAAGAAGTTGGAGAAATCTCATACTAATGACTTAACAGCATACCTGAAAGCTCTAGAATAAAAAGAAGAAAACTCACCCAGGAGGAGTAGACACCAAGAAATAATCAAATTAAGGGCTGAAATCAATAAAATAGAAACAAAGAGAACAGTACAAAGAATCAATGAAATGAAGAGTTGGTTCTTTGAGAAAATCAACAAGATAGACAAACCCTTATCTAATCAAACTAACCAAAAGGCAGAGAGAGAATATCCAAATTAACATAATCAAAAACAAAAACGGAGACATAACAACTGACATTGAGGAAATCCAGAGAATCATCAGGTCATACTTCAAAAATCTGTACTCCTCAAAATTGGAAAATCTGAAAGAGATGGACAATTTTCCGGATAGGTACAACATAACAAAATTAGATCAAGACCAGATAAACAATTTAAATAGTTCTATAACCCTTATGGAAATAGAACCAGTTATTAAAAGTCTTCCAACGAAAAAAAAGCCCAGGGCCAGATGGTTTCAGTGCATAATTCTATCAGAATTTCAAAGAAGAGCTAATACCAATACTCCTCAAATTTTTCCACACAACAGAAACAGAAGAAACATTGCCAAACTCATTCTATGGGGCTACATTTACCTTGATACCCAAACTACACAAAGATGCAACAAAGAAAGAGAATTACAGACCAATCTCCCTCATGAACATTGATGCAAAAATACTCAATAAAACATTAGCAAACTGAATACAAGAACACATTAAAAAAATTATCTACCATGATCAAGTAGGCTTCATCCCAGAGATGCAGGGATGGTTCAACATACGAAAATCTGTTAATGTAATACATCATATAAACAACCTGAAAGAAAAAAAGCACATTATATGCTAAGAAAGCCTTTGACAAAATCCAAAACCCCTTCATGATAAAGGTCCTGGAGAAATCAGGAATACAAGGAACATACCTAAACATAATAAAGGCAAATTACAGCAAGCCTACAGTCAACATCAAAGTAAATGGAGAGAAACTCAAAGCGATTCCACTAAAATCAGGAATAAAATAAGACTGTCCACTATCGCCATATCTATTCACAATATAGCACTCAAAGTTCTAGCTAGAGCAATAAGACAACAAAAGGGGATCAAGGGAATACAAATTGAAAAGGAAGAAAAGTTTTTGCTACTTGCAGATGATATGATAGTATTCATAAATGACCCCAAAAATTCTACCAGGGAACTCCTACAACTGATAAACACCTTCAGTAATGTGGCTGGATATAAGATTAACTTTAAAAAATCAGTAGCCCTCCTATATACAAATGCTAAACAGGCTGAGAAAGAAATAAGAGAAATATCGCCCTTTACAATAGTCACAAATAATATCAAATACCTTGGGGTAACTCTAACTAAACAAGTGAAAGACCTGTATGACAAGAATTTTAAGTCTTTGAAGAAAGAAATTGAGGAAGATATCAGAAAATGGAAAGATCTACCATGCTCATGAAGAGGTAAAACCAACATAATAAAAATGGCAATCTTACCAAAAGCAATCTACAGATTCAATGCAGTCCCCATCAAAATCCCAAAACAATTCTGTGGTGATTTATTGTGTATCAAATAAAGCTTACCTGAGGATCAGAGGACAGAGTCAGTCACTACATTAAGCATAGATGCCAGGCAGTGATGGCACACATCTTTAATCCTAGCACTCAGGAGGCAGAGATCCATCTGGATCTCTGTGAGTTCAAAGCCACCCTGGACTATATGAGATTGATTCAGTCTAGGAGAGAAATAGAGCCATGCAGTGGTGGCACACACCTTTAACCCTAGTACTTGGAAGTCACATTCCTTTAATCAATCCCAGCACTTAAGATCTCATGCCTTTGCTATCAGTATTTAGGAAGCACACAGGCTAGGAAGTCAGTAAAATAACTGGGCAAAGAAAGACACATAAGGCATGAGGAGACAGGAAGTATGCTTTTTCAGCTGACACAGAGGCTTTCAGTCAGAGGATTCATGGAGATAGAATCTCGCCTTCCATTCAGCCTGAGGATTTGGTAGTAGTGAGAAATTTCTCTAGTGGCTTGTTCTTTGTCTCTCTGATCTTTCAGCATTTACCCCAATATCTGGCTCTGAGTTCTTATTATAAGACCATTTAGGATTTGTGCAACACAATTCTTCGCAGACCTCAAAAGAACAATACTCAACTTCATATGGAAAAACAGAAAACCTAGGATAGCTAAAACAATCCTTTACAATAAAGCAACTTCTGGAGGCATCACCATCCCTAACTTCAAGCTTTACTATAGAGCTATAATAATAAGAACAGCTTGGTATTGACATAAAAACTGACATGTGGACCAATGGAATCGAATTGAAGACCCTGACATTAATCTGCACACCTATGAATATCTGATTTTTGATGAAGAAGCTAAAACTGTACAATGGAAAAAAGAAAGCATCTTCAACAAATGGTGCTGGCATAACTGGATGTCAACATGTACGAAAATGCAAATAGTTCCATATCTACCACCATGCACAAAACTCAAATCCAAACTCAAATCTTTGGATCAAAGACCTCAACATAAATCCAGTTACACTGAACCTGGTTTGTCAGATACTCTGGGCCTGTAGTCAATTTGAATGCACCAACAATGCTGAAAAACATTAGGTGACTGTCCAGGCTGCCAGCTGTCTCTGTCTACTCTTTCAAGATTCCCGAAAGTTGCTTGCATCCATCTTCCATTTCTCAGGTACCATTATATTCCTTCTCATGTCTTTGATGGGATTGAAGACTAGCAGTTATAGTTACAACTTAGTATATATACATCTTAGTATATATACTAAGTATATACATACATATATGTATATACTTAGTATATACATATGTATATGTGTATATATATGTATATACTTAGTATAACTTAGTATGTATATATAATATCTTAGATAGAACATATTAATTATTAGATTCAGGTTCTTTTGGATAGGACACCTTTTGGAATGATCTTTGTAACATGCCATTTACCTACACTCTAGACTTCTCTGGATTTTAGTATGTGTTTCTTGCTTGATATTGTTCGAATTGATTGTAGTTCCATCTTATCTAGGTCATTATCCCGCATTACTCCTGGACAATATTTGATAACCATTCCTTTGTATATAGTCTTGTATTAACCTTCTTATTTAGACAAAAGGGGAGATGTAGTGGGTAGCCATTCCAGCTTTGATCTGGAAGTTCCAACCCCCATTAAGGCTTCAGTAACTGTCACGCCTACAAGGCGGGGCCAAGAGAGGGCCCTAAAGACCCGAGATCCGGATGCACTGCCTCTCTTGGTTCCTGGACCTGGACACTGGAGGTAGACCGAGCAGAGTTCTCCAGAGAACACCGCCGGACTGTGCTACGTCTTCCCCAGACCCTGCAACCTACCTATCCCTTCATTTGTAAGTTATGCCACTAAATAAACCTCCCTTTTAACTATGTGGAGTGGCCTTAATAATTTCACCAATAAAGAGAAAGTAGGAAGTAGTCTTGAAAGCATTGACATAGGAGACTACTTTCTAAATATAACACCAGTAGCACAGACATCAAGAGCAACAATTAATAAATGGAACCTCCTGAAACTAAGAAGCTTTTGTAGGGCAAAGGACATGCTAAATAAGACAAAATGACAGCCTACAAAATGGGAAAAGATCTTTACCAACCCCACATCTGACAGAGGGCTGATCTCCAAAATATATAAAGAACTCAAGAAACTGGACAGCAAAATACCAAACAATCAAATTGAAAAATGGGCTACATAGCTAAATAGAGAATTCTCAACAGAAGAAACTCATATGGTTGAAAGACATTTAAGGAATTGCTCAACATCCTTAGTCATCAGGGAAATGCAAATCAAAATGACTCTGAGATACCAGCTTATACCTTGTCAGAATGACTGAGATAAAAAACACTGATAGCTTATGTTGGAGAGGATGTGGAGAAAGGGGAACACTCCTCCACTGTTGGTGGGAGTACAAACTTGTACAGCCACTTTGGAAATCAGTATGGCAACTTCTCCTAAAATTGGGTATCAATCTACCTCAAGATCCAATTACACCATCTTGAGCATATATCCAAGGCATGCTTAATCATATCACAAGGATACTTGTTCACCTATGTTCATAGCAGTGTTATTCATAATAGCCAGAACTTGGTGCCCCTAAATTGAAGAATGGATAAAGAAAATGTGCTACATATACACAATGGAGTATTACTCAGCTGTAAAAAAAAAAAAAAAAAAAAAAAAAAGACACCATGATATTTGCAGGCAAATGGATGGAACTAAAAAATATCCTGAGTGAGGTAACGCAGATTCAGAAAGACAAACATGGTATATACTTACTCATAAGTGGATACTAGATGTAAAGCAAAGGATAATCAGACTATAACCCACTACTCTGGAGAAGCTAGGAAACAAGGAGGACCCTAAGAGGGATACATGGATAGCCTTGGGAATGGGAAACAGATGAGATCTCCATGAATAAACTGGGGATGGGTGGCACAATAGAGTGAAAGGGATGAGGGATGAGAACATGAGGGAATGGGATGGTCGAGCTGGAACAGGGATGCAGTAGGAGAGCAATGAAAGAGAGATCTTGATAGAGGGAGACATTATGGGGTAAGGGGTGCTAGGGAAATTCCAAGGAACCTACAAAGATGACCCTAGCTTAGACTACTAGCAATAGTGGAGAGGGTCCCTGAATTGGCCTACCCCAGTAACAGATTGGAATACTCTGTCATCATAGAGCCTTCATCCAGTAACTGATGGAAGCAGATGCAAAGATCCACAACCAAGCACCAGATTGAGCTCTGGGAATCCAGTCAAAGAGAAGGAAGAGGGATTCTATGAGCAAGGGGGCATCAAGATCGTTATGGGGAAATCTACAGAGACAACTGAACCAAGCTCATAGGAACTTACAATCTTTAGATCAACAACTGTGGAACCTGCATGGAACTAGACTAGGCTCTCTGCATATGAGAGGCAGTTGTGTAGTTTGGTCTGTTTGAGGGGCCTCTGGTAGTAGGATCAGGATCTAGCCTTGGTGCATGAGCTGACTTTCTGGAGCCTATTACCTATGGTGGGATGCCTTGCTCAGCCTTAATGCAGGGGGAAGGGGCTTGGTCTTGCCTCAGTTGAATGTACCAGGCTTAGCTGACTCCCCATGGAAGGCCTTACCATTTTGGCAGAGGGGATGGGGCGGTTGAGGGGAGCCTGGGCAGGGACAGGGGGAGAGCAGGAGGAGGGATGAAATGGGAATCTGTGGTTGGTATGTAAAATGAATTTAAAAAATTTAAGTAAAAAAATTACTCTGAAAAAAATAAACAAAAAGATAATCAACCTCCAGATCTTCAGCTTCCATAGCACTTTCAAAATGCTTCCTTTTTATGAGGTATTCCTTCTTCCCTTTTATGAGGTAAGGTATAACCTATTCCACAAATCTACTCATAATAACCATTATTAATGGAGATTTGAAAAGTTCCCAGGGAGACACAATCAAAAAGAGTATTGGTGAGGGAAAGTGAAGTGCAGATATGGAAGATACACCAATTTTCTTCCTTCTAGTATCATATCATTATATTATCTCCACCTCTGAGTATGGGCATGGCCTGAAACTTGCCTTGAACCAAGAAAGTAGACAAGGCTGATGGATGCCATGTTCCTCCTGTAGTTAGCCGATATGATTAAGGCTCTTCAGCAGACTGTAAACATCAGTCCTACAGAGATCTTTCAGGATCACCATGATAAAGGAGCTAGTACTAAGTGAGATCTAAGCTAGGGGATAACCTAGTCTAGGAATCCAGCTCTTGTAATCTAGCTCTATGTTTTTTCCAATTACCATGAGTGTTTTGTTCCTTGTACTGAATTTCTTAAATGATTTGTCTTCCTAGAGATCAAGTCTCCAATTTTTTTGCAATGAGAAGTATCCTTTCTCAGCACTTTAAAATGGTACCATGTCTTATGGAAATAGATAGATAGGTGGAAATGTATTTTTTTCTAGATGGAAAGATATTTTAGTTTCTCTGAAACTGCACCCATTAATCAAATTGAATCTATTTATGAGAAAAAAGTATCTACTAAATGGACAAATGATTTATTCAAGGTCAGATTTAAATCAATCAGAGTCAAGACTGGCTCACTCTTCCAGATTTTTTAATGTGTACTCTTATACACTTTTTCAATTGTAAAGAATTTTTCATGATAGAATACAAATTTTCCAGATGAAAAATAAATATAATTGAACTAAATATCTGTACAAATCTGAGGTTATCAAGTCTCTAGGTTCTACAAGTGGGCTTCACCACATTAGAAAAAAATATTTTATTTTTATTTTAATACTTAAAGCTAAGCATTTTGAACTATCTTTTGTTTGGGGGAAGAAAAAGAGATTTAATGAAGTTAGCTGGGAAATAAATGCACTATGAATATATTAACATTTTTAAAATTTTTATTCATTTGTATATGCATTGCATGTTTGCATAGAAGCATGCCCATGAGCCAGCCACATCATAAGCATGGATGTACGAGGACAACTTCCAGCATACAATTCTCTCCTTCGTCTATATGGGCTCCATGGATCAAACTCAAGTGTCAGCTTGGTCGCAAATACCCTTTATCTGCTGAGCCATCTCACTGGTCCTTGAATCCTTTACTATTTGCATACATTAATTCCATAAAATAATAGGTTTCATTTTGACATGTCTTAATCACTGTCCTATTACTGTGAAGAGACACTATGACCACAGAAACTCTTATAAGAGAATGCATTTAATTGGCAGCTTGTTTACAGTTTCAGAGATTTAGTTCGTGACCATCATGGCAGAGAGCATAGCAACAGGAATGACAGGTATGGTGCTGAAAAAGTAGTTTAGTGTTACATCTAGATCTGTAGACCAAGAGTGAAATTGGGCCTGACACGGACTTTTGAAACCCCAAAGTCTACCCCCAGTGACATACTTCTTCCAACAAGGCTATACCTCCTAATCCTTATAATCCTTTCAAATAGTGACATTAGCTGGTGACTAAGCATTCAAATATATGAGCCTATAGGGGTCATTCTTATTCAAACCAAGAGATGACATTTTCACACATGTATATCACACACTTTGATCGTATTCACCACTACCATTACTCTATCTTGTCACCCTCCCCCATTATGCTGGTCCTTTCCTTTCCTTATCTCAAATAGTTCTATTTTCATGTCATATGCATTACACACACACACACACACACACACACACACACACACACACACACACAGATAGATACAGAGACAGAGAGAGAGAGGGGGGGGCTGGATTATGTACAAAAGAATGCATGCATGCAGCATTTGTCTTTCTGAGTCTTACTTTGTTTAATGTCTCCTTCTACTTTCTTGAAAATGATCTAATCGCATTCTCTTAAATGGTTCAATAAAATTTCATTATATGTGTGTGAGCACACATGTTCATGCATATTTTATGTATTCACCCGTTGGACATCTAGATTGGTTTTGTAATTTGGTTCTTGTGACCAGTGAAGCAATAAATACAGACATGATGATATCTCTATTACACGTGTTGATTCTTTGGGTATACACCCAGGAGTATTATCCCTAGATTATAGAGGTCCATTCTTGGTTTTTGAGAGAATTACACCCTGATTTTGTAGAGGCTACACTAACTGACTTCTACATAAGCATTGTTTGCCTGTATTGTTCCTTTGACTCTTGTATACTAACCACCTTTCCTTTGTTTTGTGGAGGATGGCCACTCTGATTAAGATGAGATGGAATCTTAAAGTAGTTTTGATTTTCATTTCCTTGGTTAAGGATAGTGAACATTTCCCTGTATATTTATTGGCCATTTCTACTTCTCATTTAGAGAACTGTCAGTTCAATTCATTTCCCCACCTACTGATCAGGAGCTCTTTATAAATTCTGGATATTAATTCCATCAGATGAATAGCTTTGAGAATTTTTCTCCTGTTTTGTGAGCTGACTCTTCACTCTGTTGCTACCTTTGCTGTGCAGAAGCTTTTTAATTTCTTGTAATAGCTATTGTTATCATCATTATTATTATTATTATTATTACTTGTCCTAGACCACTGGAGTCCTGAAGTCCCTACTCATGCCTATATCTTCTCAGAGGCTCTTACCTGTGTTTCTAAGTTACAGATCTTACACTAAGGTCTTTGATGTACTTTGCTAGGATCCTTCTAGCTTGTCAGTTGTCTACTGACTTCATAAGTGGTATGGTTCTTATAAATTCTAGTAGTATGTGGCTTCAAACAAATGGCTTATTTATAGCTCACAAATCCCTGCCTAGTCAAACAAATTGAATGGAATTAGCCTATATTTCATGACAAAGGGGCATAGAACTTATGAAACTTATATATAATTCCAGCTACCCAAATTACTTAACATTTAGATGAACACACAAAGAGAAACATATATTATTCTGCAATACTGCTGAATATTATAATTTTATGGTCTCTGAAACAAAGGCTTCCTTGCACTAATAATAATCACTGTAAAAGTAATAAATACTGGTACATCATTTATAAAACTACATTGTTTTTAATTCTGTTTTTGAGAATTCGTGTCCTGTTAGAACATGGTTCAAGAATGGAGGCATATGAGATTTCTGAGTGTTTATGAGTGACTTGTGACTTCATTTTCTTCAAAAACATGGAGTTGTTCTTGGATTATGCTTCTGTGCCCCTCCAAAGTATAGCAGACACAGAGTGAGTTTACTTCAGATTATTCATTAAAACTGGCTATTGCTATTTGATTATATGCCTTTATAACCATGTTTTTACCATGTGTGGCTCATCCACCATGTGTGGCTTGCCCTTGTGACAGTACACTTTACTCATGTGACTCCTCTTAACCCTCAGAGAATAAATTGTGTGATGCTCTGAAAAAAGTTGGTTGTTGCTTGAGACTTCAGTCTGCCTCAGTTATGAGTTCCATTCTCCCACGTCCCATTGCCTCTGGAACAGTAAACAGTGTCCTGGTTGGGTTTTTTTTTTTTTGTTGTTGTTGTTGTTTTTTTTTTTTGTCAACTTGACATAAACTAGAGTTATCCAGGGAGAAAGAACCTCACTAAAGAAAATGTCTCTACCAGATTGCCTTGTAGGCAAGCCTGTAGGTCATTTTCTTGAATAACGAATGATTGATATGGGAGGGCCCAGCTTACGATTGGTGGTGCTACTCATGTGAAGGTAGTTCTGAGTGGTTTAAGAAAGCAGGCTGACCCTTTGAAGATACCTTAAAATTTATCAGCCTAAATGTAGCCATTATAAGACCATTAGTTATGATCTTTGTGAGCTGCCTGTTTTTTTCTTTATGGTTCTTAGTTGTTCTTTTGCAGAGCTGCCTGATTAAGTCGTTCTGGGATCAAGGAAAATGGTCCTTGGCAGTTCGTGTTCCTGGAGTTGTATCCATGTCAGTGGATGCCCAAACACTCCAGAAGAGAATTTGACATTGCTGCTGCCATTGTTGCTGTTATAGCATAGGCGGCCACCACTGCTACTGTTTCTGGGATTACCATTTTATTTCTTTTTTTTTTT
>CABHPQ010174954.1:9230-42000 GCA_902168405.1 Peromyscus aztecus | reverse complement strand
TGTGTGTGTGTGTGTGTGTGTGTGTGTGTGTGTGTGTGTGTGTGTGTACACATGAAAGCTAGAGTTTGATGATAGATGTCTTCCTCTATTTTTCTCCACCTTACTTTTGAGACAGTCTCTCCCTGCACTTTCAACTGGCCAATGACTACCAGGACTGGCCAGCAAGGTCCTGCCCCTCCAGCAACACTGGGGTGCTGGAGCTCTGAACGTGGGTCCTCACGCTTGCACAGCAAACACTTTACCCACTGAACACTCCCCCAGAGCCTTATGGTGGATGACCAAAACCCAGCTGTTGCTGTTCCTGCAATTCTTCTAGCCCCCATCCCGCCCACCTCCACCCAGGTATGGGTGTCAGGCCCTGGGCTGGGCCCACAGCACTTGCCAGTGATAAGTGTTTAAGCAAATACCACCTTGAGATGTTCAGCTGTTTCTCCTTGAAAAAGATCACCCCAGCTGGGCTGACTGACAGTTTACCACCCTCCTCATAGTGGGGTGAAGAGATTCTGCCCTGATATCCAGCTGGTCCCTCCCCATGGTACTCTGCAGGAGGCCTGGGGAGGGGCTAGAGTATGCAGCTGCCAGAAGACTAGAGCAGGTCTCTGTTTATGGGCTGCAGGGAATCCATCTTCTCTGCTGGGTGAGGCTTTTGAGGTGTGGCCTGTTGGAGAGGACTGCCTAGGCCTTTGTCTGCAATCCCTCTCCTTACCCCCTGTAAAGAAGCCCAATAAACACGTGGGTTCCCCAGCGTGAACTTTGGGGGGATTGTGCCTTGGTTTGTGTCTGGGACCATAGGAGGAGGGGTAGACTCTGCGAGTTTGCTTATATCTACCCCTGGGAAGGAATTTTAGCAACAAAAAGGTAGCTGGAGAGGAGGAGAGGGAGGAGGAAGAAAATGGACTGGACTGTTTTTCCAGATTTGTGGCTCTGTATCTTCATTGTGGGTTGGGGATGGGGGGGCGGGGTCATCATTGTCCTTAGACTAGCCAGTTTATGATTGCTTTTAACTCATTGTTTGCCTCAAGTGTCTTCACTATCTCACCAGTCAGATTCAATGGTTTTTGTCCCACCCAGCCTTCAACTGATGGCCGTGGGGCCACTGCTTCAGCTGGTGTCTTATGTAGAAGTAACCTCGAGGTAGACACAGGTGGATGTTTAGCCAAAGGCCTGGGCACTTTGTGGCTCCATAACGTCTATACATAAAATTAGTCACTACCCATGGTGACTGAGGAGATGGCTCAGTTTCTAAAGTACTTCCTTAGGAACGTGAGTACTAGAGTTCCCCAGCACCACACGAAAGTTGGGCATTGTAAACGGGGGCGGAGGTTTTCTGTCCTGACTGCCTGGTCCCAAATAAACACACAAAAGCTTGTATTAATTACAAAATGCTCAGCCAATAGCTCAGGCTTGTTATTAACTAGCTCTTTTTAATTAACCCATTTCTATTAATCTAGGTATTGCCATGTGGCCCGTGGCTTTACCCATCCTCTGGCATCTTGCTTCTTGGGTGGGTCACTTGCGTCTTTCCCGATCCTGACGCTCTTCATCCCAGTCCTCAGTTTGATTGTTCTAACTTTATCCTGCCTTGCTATAGGCCCAACAAGTTTATTATTAACCAATGAAAGTGTTAGATTTTCTGAGCATGCAGAAGGATCGTCTCACAATAGGGCATGGCAGCACATGCCTTGGGGCTCACTGGCCAGCAAGTCTAGCCAACTTGGTGAGCTCCATGTGCAGTGGGAGACCCTCTCAAAAATATGTTGGAGGGTCATTGAAGAAGGAACCCAATGTTGACCTCTGACCTCTATAAACATGCATGCATGTACTTATGTGTACTTATACATGCATGTGGACACACAAATACACAAGTGTGTACACATATGCACACACACAGAGAAATGTTTTGGCTCTTTGGGAGGGTCCAGCACCCAGCTCCCAAATAAATCACACAGGGAGTCTTATTCTTAATTACAAATGTCCGTCCTTAGCTTGGCTTGTTGCTAGCCAGCTTTACTTAAATTATCCCGTCTACCTCTTGCCTCTGGGCTTTTCCCATTCTCTTACTTCTGTAAATCTTACTCTTCTTCTGTGTCTTGTTGTGTAGCTGGGTGGCTGGTCCCTGATGTCCTCCTCCTTCTCTGGCTACTTCTTTTTCTCACTCCTCCATCTTTTTTCTCCTCCTCTCCTCCCAGATTTCTCCTTCTATATATTCTCTCTGCCTGCCAGCCCCACCTATCCTTTCTCCTGCCTTGCTATTGGCCATTCAGCTCTTTATTAGACCATCAGGTGTTTTAGACAGGCACAGTAACACAGCTTCACAGAGTTAAACAAATGCAACATTTAAAAGTAATACACCTTAAAATAATGTTCTACTACAGAGGAAGAACAAAAGAAAAAGAAAAAAATCCTGCATTGTTACAGCATTTTACACAATGTTGAATGCTTTCTGTATTCTTGGAGGAGGTCTGGCTGGCTGGCATGGATTCTCTCATACAGCGATTTTTAAAAAGTAAAAGTAAAAATTACAGAAAAAGAAAATGAGCCATGTGATGGTGGTTCACACCTTTAATCCCAGCACTAGGGAGGCAGAAGTAGTAGGATCTCTGTGAGTTCAAGGCCAGCCTAGTCTACAAAGTGAGTTCCAGGATAGCCTGGGCTACATATAGAAACCCTGTCTCAGAAAAACAACAACAACAACAACAACAACAGACATATTTAATTTCATTATTGCATTCAACACAATTCAACTTTTGTTTGTCAGTATGATGAGTTGTATTAGCTGAAGAATTTGTACATTTAATTGAATTGTCAAATAATTTGGTTCACTGTGCTTAAAGCATCCTTTTTTTCTTTCTTTCTTTCTTTCTTTCTTTCTTTCTTTCTTTCTTTCTTTCTTTCTTTCTTTCTTTCTCTCTCTCTCTCTCTCTCTCTTTCTTTCTTTCTTTCTTTCTTTCTTTCTTTCTCTCATTCATTCATTCATTCATTCATTCTTTTTTTTTGACAGGATTTCTCTGTGTAGCTTTGGTGCCTTTCCTAGAACTTACTCTGTAGCCCAGGCTGGCCTCGAACTTACAGAGAATTGGCTGCCTCTGCCTCCAGTGTGAGGAGATTAAATGTGTGTGCCACCATGGCCTGGTGCATCCATCCATTTTAATGTTGTGAATTCTCTTGACATTGTAAAGATGTCTGTCCCCTTTAAAATATTGAGGTCAACAGTTTGGCTTTTGTCTCTTTTATTTCTTATTACTCCTACTAGGGTTTAGCGTTTTATTTACCTTAAAAATCATTTTATTTTTAATTATGTGTCTATGTGTGTATGTGCATGTGAGTGTAGGTACCCACAGAGGCTAGAAGGGGTCCCCAGATGTAGCATGAATCTTAAAGATACTTATTAATAAAATCAAACCTGAGGCCAGTTATTGGGGTGAACACTGGAAGATCAGAGAGACAGAACAAGCCACAGCTAACCTCACCTGGCCAACTTCTCAGCTGATATTGTTTCCTCAGACTGGAAGCCTCTGTGTCCTCATATCCGAATGGCTCTCAGCTGAACTGTGCTGTTCAAAACCTAAAATCTTAACTAGCCAAATGCTTCTAGTTTCTGGTCCTCACGCCTTATTTTTTTTTTTTTTAAAAAGTCTTTTTTAAAATTTATTTATTATGTATACAGTATTCTGCCTACACACCAGAAGAGGGCGCCAGATCAAATTACAGATGGTTGTGAGCCACCATGTGGTTGCTGGGAATTGAACTCAGGACCTCGGGAAGAGTTGCCAGTGCTCTTAACCTCTGAGCCATCTCTCCAGCCCCCCTCACGCCTTATATACCTTTCTGCTTTCTACCATCACTCCCTGGGATTACAGGCTCACTTTCTGGGATTAAAGGTGTGAGTCACCATGCTTGGCTGTGTCCTTGAACACATGGATTTCTGTCTCTGGAATGCTAGGATTAAAGGCGTGTGCTACCACTGCCTATCCTAAGTATCTAGTGGTTTTTCTGTTCTCTGACCCCAGATAAGTTTATTAGTGTACACAATATTTTGGGGAACACAATACCACCACACCCAGATTCCCTGGAGTTGGAGTTGCAGGCATTTGGGAGCCACCACCACAGGTCCTGGGACCTGAACTAGGGTTGATCAGGAAACACTCTTAAATGCTGAACTAATTCTTAGGCCCCCTAAAATGTTTTATTTTATTTTTAATTATGTGTGTGTGTGGGTATGTGCATATGAGTACCAAGATTCAAAATTGACTTCAAATTTATTCATTTCTTCTGTTAGGTTTTCTGTTTAATTTCTGCATATATATAAAATATATGAGACAGGGTTTCTCTGTGTAGCTTTGCGCTTTTTATGGAACTTATTCTGTAGTCCAGGCTGGCCTTGAACTCACAGAGATCCGCCTAGCTCTGCCTCCCAAGTGCTGGGATTAAAGGGGTGCGCCACCACTGCCTGGCTCTCTGCTCTGTTTTATACTTTCCTTTTTTTTTCTAGCCCCCCTTCACTTTTTTTTTGAGACAGAGTTTCTCTATATCTAGAATTTGCCAGGTAGACCAGGCTGACCTCAAACTCACAGAGGTCCTCCTGCCTCTGCTTCCTGAGTGTTGAGATTAGAGATGTGTACCATGCCCAGCCTAAATTCTGAGTTTTAGCATATGCACAGATTCATGTTGTTTCTGCATCTATTGGTAAAATCATACCATTTTCTTCTTTCATTTGTTAATGTGGTGGGTTGCTTTGATTTCAAATATTGAACCAGCCTTCCATTTGTAGACTAAAATCTACTTGGTTGAGGGATCGTGTTGCTTTTACTGTCTCTGGGATGTGTTCGACAGTTTTAGGGTGTGGATTTTTGTGTTTATATTTACAAGGGCTATTGGTGTAGTTTTGCCCTCTCTACTGACTTGTTTTCCTTCCCTCTCTCCTCCCTCCCTTCCTCTTTCCCACTCTCCTTCCCTTCTTTTCTATCAGATAATTTCTTGCTTCATGAAATGAACGTGGAGATGCTCCCCTCTTTTCTAATTAGCATGGGAGACCGGATAGAACAGTTATCTCTGCCATAGACGAATGAAGATGTTTGGCCTGATTTTTTGTTAGAACATCTTGGAGTACCAATTCATTTTCTTCCATAGATAAAAGACTGTCAAGTTATCCACTTTTGTTTTCCTTGAGTGAGTTTGTAGATCTTGTGACTTCCAGAATGGGCTGTTTTATCCCCATTGTTGAATCTGTCTGTCTGGATCTATGTGTTTAATCCACTGTGAATGTTGCCGTCATCTGTGAGGTTTTTATTAATGCCTCTTCTTCAATTTCTGCTGTTAGTAACTCATCTCTTTTACTTCTTTTATTTTTGTAATTGTTTCTTTGTAGTCAGTATGTCAGTTTTACTGGTCATTTCCGAGAACTACCTTTGAGGTTCATTGACTTCTCTGTTTCTAAGTAATCGGTTTCTGGGATTGTAGCTGCCCTCTCTTTCCTGGTTTCGCTGACTCTCCCTTTCTCTTCCTAGGTTCTCAAGATGGAGGCTTCAGTGACTGGGATGAGGCTGTCGTCTCTCTAGTATGAGGCTACGATGCTCTCAATTTCTTTTTATATATGTATGCTATGTTTGATATGTGTGCATGTGTACATGCATTTATGTGAGTGCAGGCATATGTGTGCCATACTGTATGTGTGAGTGTGTGTGTGTGTGTGTGCGAGTGCAGGCACATGTGTGCCATACTGTGTGTGTGTATGTGTGCAAGTATAGGCACATATGCGCCATACTGTGTGTGTGAGTGTGTGTGTGTGTATGTGTGTGGAGTGCAGGAACATGTGTGCCATACTGTGTATGTGTGTGAGTGTGTAAGTGTATGAGTGTGTATGTGTTAGTGTGTATGTGTGTAAGTGTGTATGTTATTGTGTGTGTGTGTGTGTGTGTGTGTGTGTGTGTGTGTGTAGGTTAGAGGACAGCCTCAGATGCTGGCCTTCCAGCTCATTCAAGGCAGGGTCTCTATTGTCCATTGTGCTTCTTACAGCAGGCTGGCTGGTCCTTGACCTTCTGCGGACGTTCCTGTGTTTGCCTCCCCTGTGTGATGCAATGCCCACCTTTCTGTGTGTTCTAGAGATTCGAACTCAGATCCTCCCACTTGAGGAGCAACCGCTTTACCCACCGAGCTATCTCCCTGGGCTCTACCAGCTTCCCTGCAAGCGCTGAATTAGCTGGCATCCCACTAAGCGTGGCCTGTTGCAGTTTAACTCATCCCATTAGTCTACTTGCTTTTTACATTTCAAACATTTTATTTTGTACATTCATTCACGCTTTTTTCATCAGAGTTATCTTTCTAAATCTGCTTTAAGAGCCAACTTTGTTTTCCTGTTTTTATTTATTGATTTCCTCTGGTATCTTGGTTATTTTCTTTTGTTGGTGTTTTGCTTTGAGATGGGGTCTCAGTGTGTCCCAGGCTGGCCTCGGAATTGTGGTGATCCTCCTGCTTCAGCTTCTCCAATGCCAGGGTCACAGGTGTGAGCTCACCCACAACTTGGTCATGTAATTATTTCTCTTGTTCTGTACGCTTCATGTATATCTATCTGTCTGTCTGTCTCTCTCTTTCTCTCTCTCTCTCTCTCTCTATCTTTGGGAACTACACACTAAGTTCATTAACTTTCTTCAACCAATATGTGTTTTGTTATGTGTAAACTCGAAATACTGCTGTTTCAGTATTTGCACATTTTGATAAGTAGCATTTTGTCACAACTTTAGGTTAATTTTAAAATTGAATTTATTATTGTTTTGATTTTGTGTGTATGAGTGTTTAGCCTGCATGTTTATATGTGCACCATGTGCATGCAGTTCCCTTGTGCACAGGATAAGGTGTCAGGTCCCCTGGGACTGGAGTTACAGATGGTTGTGAGCCACCACATACTTGCTGGAAACTGAACCTGGGTCCTCTGGGAGAGCAGCCAGTGCTCTTAACCACTGCCCATCTTTCCAGCCCCTTTATGTTAATTTTAAGAACTCTTTAGTCTTGTATTGTTATGGTGGGAACCCCATGTTCTCTGTTAGGGGATCTCATACCGAGTGCACGTAGAAACAATTCTCTTTCTAATATACAAATGCATGTCAAGTCTAATACAGATGCAAATCCTCATCTGGGACTCACAGTTGAAGCAATTATTTAAAAACAACTCAGAAGCTCAGAAGGAAGGGCTGGGGGAGATGGGCTTAGTCAGTAACTTACTTGTTGTGCAAGCATAACAACCAGAAGTTCAGATCCCTAGCAACCAGGAAAACACACACACACACACACACACACACACACACACACACACACACGCACGCACACGCACACACTGGACAACAAAATGAAAACTGTGAATTGCTTAGCACTTAAGGCCATTCCTGGTAGGGTGGTGGTTTCCAACTGGTTTGACCAGGTCTAGAGACCCAACAATAGCTCATTAGGTCACCTCTCTTGAAATTATGACTCTGAAAACATAAGTACCTTTGCCACTTTTAGCCAGAACGCAAATTAAAAAGATGAATTAGCACCACCCCCAGAAGCCCTTTCTTATGCTTCTGCTGAGCAAACCCCCTGGGATGGTGTGACTGAGAATAGCCCATATAACCTTGAATGCTTAGTCACCAGGGAGAGACACTGTTTGAGAAGGATTGGAAAGGTTCAGGGGTGTGGCCTTTTTGGAGGAAGTATGTCACTGGGGGTGGGCTTTGAGGCTTCAAAAGCCCATGCCAGGCCCCCTCACTCTCCCAACCTGCCTGCTGCATTCAGATCAAGATGCAAAGCTCTCAGCTGCTTTTCCAAGGCCTTGTCTGTCTGTCCCCTGCCGTGATGATCATGGACTAGCACTCTGAAACTGCAAGCAAGCCCCCAATTAAATACCTTCTTTTATAGGAATTGCCTTGGTCATGGTGTCTCTATAGCAATAAAATAGTGAGCAAAAGACACCTCCCAAAGGAAGAGACCACTGTGATGTCCAACACTATAGATTAAGTTTGTGTCAGTTCAATCTTTGGAACTGGACAGATGACGCTGCTAATAAAGCTCCTGCTGCCAAGCCTGTCGACCCAGGTTACATTTCCGGATCTCGTGGAGGAAGAAGGAGAGGACCGACTTTCACAAACAGTTCACTGACTTCCACATTCATACTGTGCTCCATGCATGCCTCAGTCGTTCAATTAAGGCAGTACAAATAAAAAAAAAACCCTGCTTTAGGTACCCTGGCTTTTTCTCTCCATCTTTTGAGTCGAGGTTCATCCACATGGCTGTGTACAGCTGTCTTGTTCACTGCTCTGTATTCTATTGCAGAGAACGCGCAGACCTTTGCTGACTTCCCGTCCACTGGCGGGTGATCGCTCTGTGCCTCTCTGCACACCCTGCGCCCAGTGTCACTCAGGTTGAGCTTATCAGCCTCTGGTCTTCGGCTTTTATATCGTGACTGATTTTCTGTCTGCTTGTTTAGTTAGCTGTAGAAGTTTTACGACATCGTGCTCTCGCAATGCATCTGTCTATTTCTAAAACGACTTCTGCCAGTTTTAGTTAGCAGGTCTCCAAGCCGTGTAAGTCAGCGCGTCTCCGTTTGGATGGTGGCAGGCTCCTGGTGGTTGAGCCCTTTTATGTGCTGCTGAAAGGTTACTTTCTCTGGATGTGTTCTTTGGGCCTCATGTGGTGGTAGCTGAGTCCCACTTGCTCTCTTCATCTCATGCTTACCCGGCATTCCTCTCTTTCTGCCCTTTTACTTTTTAAACAAATTTTGGGTACATGTGTATGCACCTGTGTGTGCCATGGGGCCAATGTGGGGGTCTCTGGGACAGCCTCACATGTCAGTTCTCACCTTCCACCTTGTTTGAGTCAGGGTCTCTCTTGCTGATTCCTGATGTGTACTCCAGGCTAGCTGACCTGAGAGGTTCTGGAACTCTCCTGTCTCTGTCTTGTGTCTTGCCACAGGAGTGCTGGGGTCACAGACGTGGGTTGTTGTTTCCAGGGCTATGAGTGTGCTGGTTCTCAACCTGACACAGCTCAGAACCACCCGGGAAGAGAGTCTCAAGGAGGGCTTGCCTAGATCAGGTTGGCCTGTGGGGATTGTTTTAGTCACCTTAGTTGATGTGGGAGGATTCAGCCTGAATGTGGGTGGTACTGTTCCCCGGTGTTGGGCCCTGGACTGTATGTGAGTAGACCGGGTGAGCTGAGGTCTAAGCGTGTACATGCTTGCGTTCATTTCTCTCTGCTCCTCATCGTGGATGGATGTGAGCAGCTGCTTTGAGCCCCCACTGTGGTGACTTCCTTGAAGTGATGGACTGTAACCTAGAATGATGAGCTAAAATCAGTGCCATATTTTATCTCAGCCACAGAAATGAAACTAGACCACATGGGTTCTGGGGAGCTCAACTCAGATGCTCACACTGTGGGGTGAGGACTGAGCCACCTCCCCAGGCCCTTGGTCCTTTTCCTGTTAGTGATCATATATTCAACTTACAGCCGCGTCTTTCCTGGGTAAGGTTCCTTTGGGGGCAGGGTTTCGCCCTCATGGCCTTAATGCTGGTCTTGTAACCACTGATCCGTGCATTTGTATCGATGTAGTATCACCCAGTGGATTATTGTCTCTTCTATGTCCTTTTGGTTTCTAGAACCCTTCCATGTTTCTCCACTTCCTTTTAAGTTACATGTTCTCTTCCTGCCTTTAAAGGTTGCTCGAGAGATTCCAGCATGCATTTTTTACTCATTAAGGTGTGATACAGATTTTTGCCTCTTCATTTCACTAGTCACTCTGAATTGTGGGACTGTTTTTAAACTCCTTTATTGTTAAAGCCTATTCCCTTTCTATAGATACTTTATTTTTTATTATTGCATTTATTTATTTGTTTGTTTATTGATTGGTCTCTCTGTGTGTAGGAGGAACCACCCCACACATGGGAATGTCAGAGGATGACTTGTGGCGAGGCTCTTGTCTCTTTCTGCCATGTGTCTCCTGGGAACGGAGCTTAGATTGTCAGGGCTTGGTGATGAGAGCTATTACCTGCTGAGCCATCTTGCCTGCCCCATGCATTTTCAACTCAGCATCCATCTAGTTTTGCTTGGCACAGTCAATATCTATTTAGATTTAACGATGTGTCCTCTCTGTGGGGTAATTCATTGTTTCCAGTCGGGCTTGAACTGTGCCTTCCTGCCAGAAGAGATCTCTGTGTGGTTTAAGGGACCCAAACCCCACAATGCCCGCCATTAGGAGATTTCTTTTTCAGTCTTTCTACGTAACTGCCTTGCTTAGTTTCCGATTCCTTTCTGGTTCAGTCTCAGACTGTAGTCTGTCTGTGCCCAGGAATCAACCCCTGGCTGGTGTGTAATTGTTCAAAGTCGTTTCTTTGGACTCTTTCTGTTTCTGTGACGTGAATGTACCATCTCCTCTTTTGAATCTCATTTTGTGTCTTTTTTTTTTTTCTGCTTCCTGTCTAGCTAAAGGTTTGCCAGGTACTCAGGAGGCAGAGGTGGGGGAACCCCGAGTCTACCCTGTCTCAACCTTGCCCCCAACTCTAATTCTTAGTTTTCTTAACTTTTTCCCCTATCGTTTCAGGTCTCCACCAATTTCTGTTCTTTTTGGCATTATTTCCTCTCTCAGAGGGCACGGTCAGCTCTTTCTCTAGCCTGTGAGGAGCACCACTCGGTGGCTTTTGTACTATCCAGTTCTGTTATGTTGTCTATTTTGTCTTGAGATATTTTAAAAAATTCCCCTTTAACTTCTTATTTGATTTGTCAATTGTGCAGTTCCCACGGGCTGTTTAATTTCCATGTATTTGTGAATTGTTTGACATTCTTGCTGTTTTTAGCTTCTAGGGTCAGGGAAGCTGCCGGATAACACGGTTCCCCCCGTGGCCTCAGTGGGCCAGCCCTGCGGCCTATGCCTACCTACCACTGCTTTTCATGGTTGGAGCATTCACTAACCGCTTCTTGTGCCGATTTATTTTGGATCAATCTTGCTGGAGATCTGACTTCCTGTTCCTGGGTGTCTGCAGTTCCCTGGGGTTGGAAAGGTTGACTGTCCTCCCTCCCTCCCTCCCTCTCCTTCATTTGCTCTATTTAAACACAACTCTCAAGACACTTGAATGAAATTGGGTCTCCTCGGCTGAGCAAAAGAACCTGGAAGTAATATTTAAAATGAAGAGGCAGCCTTCAGCTCCTCCATGGGACAGGCGTGTGTGCCCTCCACACCCCAAGCACCCAGTTTCCTCATGTGGTCTCGGGGCCAGAAGAACATGAGCACATTGATGCTGGAATATACTGCCATTGAATACCAGTGGCCGCTGCGCTGTCCCTGGCCGTAGCTTTGAAAATAGCCTTGCTATGACAGACAGCCTGCAGCTGTCTTTCTTTCTGTGTCTATTTGGTATATGTGTATGTGTGCACATACGCATGCAGGTGCAAATGCACACGTGTGTGTGAGTGTGTGTGTAGGCCAGAGGTCAATGTCGGGTGTCTTCCTCCATCACTGGCCACCTTAGTTCATGAGGCAGAGTTGTTAAGTAAGTCCAACACTTACCGATTGGTCCGATGGGCTGGCCAGTGAGCCTTGGGTAGCCACTTGTTTCTGCTTCTCCCTTCCTGTGGTGGTTTGCTTATGGACACTTGGGATGTAAGGCCACCAATGTCAGCTTTCTGTGGGTGCTGGGAATCTGTACTTAAGTCCTGTGCTTGCGTCTCACACTTGAACAACTGAGTTATCTCCTTAGCCTTCTTTTCTTATTGCCTGTTTTGTACACACTGTGTGTGTGTGTGTGTGTGTGTGTGTGTGTGTGTGTGTGTGTGTGTATAAGAAAAAATAAACAGGGCTGGAGAGATGGCTCAGAGGTTAAGAGCACTGGCTGTTCTTCCAGAGGTCCTGAGTTCAATTCCCAGCAACCATATGGTGGCTCACAACCATCTGTAATGAGATCTGGTGCCCTCTTCTGGCCTGCAGGCATACATGCAGGCAGAACACTGTATACCTAATAAATAAATAAATCTTTAAAAAAAAAAAAAGAAAAACTAAACAGTTATGGTCCATTTTCAGCCTGAGATGTACTTAGCGTCCATCAGAGATACAGATAGGAGAGAAGGTGCTAAGTCCCTCTCTCCCCAGATAGTGGCTTAGCCCTGCTTATCTTAGAACGCTGAGAGTTGGGAAGTTACAGGCCGTCAGCTCCGTGACTGAGCCCACATCAGAGAAGGGGGCAGTCTCAGGTCCAAATTATTCATTAGCTAAGGCTTTATATCCCAAGTCAACGGGGTGTGGAACATGGGGAAGGGGGCAAGTCCCAACCTATGGGAAAGAGAACAGGAATGTCTCATGATCTGGGGGACTTCTAAAAATCTTGTGGGGGAGTGGTGTCCCATGCCTTTAATCCCAGCACATGGGAGACAGAGGCAGGTGAATCTCTGTGAGTTCGAGGCCAGCCTGGTCTACAGACCTAGTTCCAGGACAGCCAGGGCTACATAGAAAAACCCTGTCTTGGAAAAAGAAAGAAAACAAAAACAAAAAACATGATCTTGCACCAAATCAGCACAACGGCCATTTCGACTTTCCTCTCTGCTGGTGTTCCTTTCTGCACAACGATGGACAGCAGCTTCACCCCTGCTGCTCTCTGGGGCTTGGTTGTCAACGGCTTCACCCCTGCTGCTCTCTGGGGCTTGGTTGTCCATGGCTTCACCCCTGCTGCTCTCTGGGGTTTGGTTGTCCATGGCTTCACCCCTGCTGCTCTCTGGGGCTTGGTTGTCAACGGCTTCACCCCTGCTTCTCTCTGGGGCTTGGTTGTCTAACTTCCGTCTATGGATATTGTATGTACACATATTACAGACTGATAAGGCTCCACACTTCTGTAAGCATTTGCTGCATTGATAGGCCTTTAGCACAGTGTGTACAATGGAGAATGACACATTTGTACTTCCAGTTGCAGGGAGATTGAATATAGCATGTTTCATGGGCCGGAAGAAAACGGGTGTTTTTGTCTTTAAATTTGTCTGTCACTGACAACTTAATCTGAATAGTTCTGCTAAGCATTGATATGATAGAAGGAAACTCGAACTATTTCTTAATTGCTTTTTGCTGTTTAGATGCTATCTCAGGATCACACTGCTTTGACAAAACACCACGACCAAAAAGCAAGTTGGGGAGAAAAGAGTTTATTTGGCTTACATTTCCATATTGCTGTTCATCATGAAAGGAAGTCAGGACAGGAACTCAAACAGGGCAGGAATCTGGAGGCAGGGACTGATGCAGAGGCCATGGAGGGGTGCTGCTTAATGGCTTGCTCTCCATGGCTTGCTCAGCCTGCTTTCTTATAGAATCCAGGACCACCAGCCCAGGGATGGCCCCACCCACAATGGGCTGGGCCCTCCCCCATCAATCACTAATTAAAAATGCCCTACAGCTGGATCTTATGGAGGCATTTTCTCAATTAAAATGTCTCGGTTTTCTCAGTTTCAGATACCTCTAGTTTGTGTGTCAAGTTGACATCAACTAGTCAGCATTTTACAGAGTCTTCAGAATATCCTGGATTAGGTAGAAAAACCATCGGAATCAACATTTTCTTACAATAAAAACTTCCCAGCAGTCAAAATCGAGGCTGTCAAAACCACATGCAGAATGCACTTTTCTGGAAACATTTCACTTTGAACAAAGCACGGAACTGCACAGGCAGAGGATGAGAATGGCGTTTAGCTCTGCCAAGAGCCGCCGAACACAAAGGGCGCCAAGTCACCAGGCGAAGTTCGCCGCTTACACAGGAGACCAGAAACAACCTTGCCCACAGACAGTGCTCAGCTCTGGGGCAGGTTAGAGAGACTCTGCAGTTGCGTTGCCTAGCGAGTGTGAATAGCGAGGAGGTGAGTGCACTGGCAATATGGGATGGAGCTGCGGCCTGCACGACTGTGGGATGAAGGTGGCTGCCTCCTGTGGAACTGATCCCTGGCCCGGGAGGGCGCGCCCGCACTTCCTCTTTCTCTTTTTCTCCTTCCTCCTCTCCACCTTCCTCCATCCTTTTCACCTCGCCCTCTCCTCTTCCCCCTTTCCTCCTCCCTCCTCTTCCTCTCCTTTCTCTTCCTTTCCATCTCTCCCTCCCTCCTGCCACCTCTGGTTGTATTTATCTCCAGCGCCCCAGCCTCCATGGTCTCCTTTGACACAGTACTCCGGTGCTCCTGCCGCTTGAGCTGCCCTCGGAAGCGCTCCCTCCCCGGGGGTTTCCAGTGGCAGGTGGATTTTGTTCCAGAGTTAGCAACATCTCTGAAGTGTTGTTATCTCGGGTGTGGGGAGGAGTGCATGGTTGTATCTCTCTCTGGGCTTCTAAGCAGGAACGGCTGATGGGCACCCATGGGAAGAGAGGCAGTGTCCTCCGCAGAGCAGCTGTGGGGAGGATGGTGGGTCCCCCTGAGTGGCTCATGACAGCCTCCTCTGGGTCCTGGTGTGTCAGGGTGCCTACTTCACAGTGGTCCCTGTGTGACTCTCCCCACCGTGTTCCTGTGGGGCCTTTGTCGAGTTCTTCGGCTTGTTTTCTAGGTTACTTTGGCTTGCAATAGCCAAAGAGCAATACGGGTGTGCGTGTGTATTGCATATGAATGTGTGTGTGTGTACAAATGTTTCTTGTCCGCGGGGGTGAAGGCTGGCACCTCCTACTCTGCTGTCTTGGTGGCCTGCAAGTGGTTTTCTACAGGCTGAGAGACTGGCACCAGCATGCAAGGGGTAGGAACGAGTCATGTTTTCCACAGCTCTCACCCAGGATCCTTTGCTCTCTCACTTGCTTGATCATCGGCGATGAATTCATTGCTGATCTTAGGGCCATCCTTGGTCTGAACTGAGGACAATTCCCTCCAGAGATGATGGGTTTTACCCTTTGCCAGTGGCCAGTGGAAGCACACTGGGGTCTCTCAGACCCACAGGCAGGCTCGCTGTCACTGCTGGATGAATTCCGAGCTCAGTGCCCTTTCCTTGTTTCCAGACTCACAGCTCTGGGGCACAGCCACCATCTGTCCCTGGGCCAGCCTGTGCCCCGTGGCTGCCTGTTGCTCAGCCTTCAGCTCTTTCCATGCCCATTTCTAAGGCGGGTGCTCTGTGCAGGCTGTAATTCTGCAGTGTGTCTGAGGCACCATTTGCTTCTTATTGTTTGTGTGTATAACTCTGTCTCACCTTGGGAGCAGTGTGGTCCGTGGCCATGCTGAGCTGTCCTCCTCCTTGATAATCATGGGAACAACCTTCAGGGCTTGGTAAATCGTCTATTAGGTTTAGAAAGCCTCTTTCTACTCTCATTTGATTTTTAAATTCTCCAACTTGCCACGTTAACCGGTCTCCATCACTGCCTTAATGCAGACACATCTTTGTTTTCTTGGAATAAGAACTGTATGATGATAGTGTGGAATTAAACATAAAAAATTTGTATCAGTGTTTTGCTTGCATGTATGTATGTATGTATGTATGTATGTATGTATGTATGTATATCTGTCCACCATGTGAGTGCAGTGCCCACGGAGGTCAGTAGAGGGTGTCATAGCCCCTGGAACTGGAGTTACAAGTAGTTGTGAGTCATCCTGTAAGTGCTGGGACTCGAACCTAGGTCCTTTGGAAGAGCAGCTAGCACTCTTAACAACTGAGCCATCTCGCCAGCCACAATAGTGTGGATTTTTTAAAGTGCATATTTGAGTAAATATTTTACTCAAACCCCCTTCCCCCTCTAAAGAAATAGAAACAGTTCATCCCGCTCTGCAATGACTTGAGGAAGTTTTACTGTGTGATGTGTGACATCATAGCTCAGTGGAGGGAACTTCCAAGGTTTTCCTGGTCTGGAATACTTTGACTAAGAAATATTATCTGTAGGGCTAGTGGGATGGCTCAGTGGTTAAGAGCACTTCCTACTCTTGGAGAGGACCCAGGTTTGAGCTCACAGCCATCTCTAAGTCCGGTTTCAGGGAATCTGATGTCCTCTTCTGGCCTTTGTGGGCACTGCATGCACACGGTGTATTTACATCCGCAGAACACCCACAGACACAAACAAACCAAAAGAAATATTATTCTTACGTGAGTGTGAGCTAGGGCTAGTTTGTAAACAACCCGGGCTCAGGGCACTTTTACAGGGCTTAGCCATCCTTCAGGGCATTTTAAACATTGGAAGTAATTTGGAGTTTTTCTTCTGCAATCCACAAACCTAAGTAATTCAGGACAATTTTCTCTTTAGAGACAAGAAAAGCTGGAGAATAGAAATCTGCTTCAAGGTACTGGGAGACTTAAAGAGACAGTGAGGAAACATGGAACTGGAATTTTGGAGGACTGAGGAGCAGGTTGGGTGCCTTTTCCCAGAGAATACCAGTTCCCTGTGGTGGGTGCTCTGAGGTTCAATGACGCTGTTTAGAAGGTGTTATGTCTTTTATAGTCTGTTTTTAAAAATACTTTAATCTCTATCTAGATTCTTTTTTTGGCAGTTAGACACAAATTTCTTTTACTTTTCCTCTGTGTGTGTGTGTGTGTGTGTGTGTGTGTGTGTGTGTGTGTGTGTGTATAAGTCAGAGGTAAACTTTGGTATCTTCCTAGCTCTCCATCTTATTGTTTGAGACAGGGCCTCTCCATGAACCTGGAGCTTGCTGTTTCAGCTAGACTGGCTGGCCAGCGAGCCCCAGGGATCCTCCTGTCTCCATTTTTACAGTGCTGGGGTTACAGGTGTGTGCTGCCATGACCAGCTTTTACACGAGTGTTGGGGTTCCACACTCAGGCCCTTACACAGTAAGCACTCCCCCTGCTCCCGGTTTTTGTTTTTTTTCTAGAGTTCCCTAGTGATACATGGTAAGCTGCGTTTTCCCAAACATAAGTTGGAGCCCCAACCCCCAGCACGGCAGAATAGTACTATTTGGCCATGAGGTCTTTATAGAAGTCAACCAGTCAACACTAGGTCATCAAGGTGTGCTCACTCTTACGTGACCAGAGTCCTTCTTTATCAGGTGAGGAAATGTGGACACCTGGACAGACAGGTAAGTTGACAGGGCGACACTGAGGTGAGAAGACCTGGTGGAAAGGAACCTTCCTTCCCCGCGTTACTGCTGTAAGCTGACGGTGTGAAGCGTGGCCGCCTCACAGCTTGTGTTGAGGTCCAGCCTGGCTGCTGTCTCCAGTTCCCGCTTTTGGCTGCCGAGCTAAATGAGAGTAAATTCCTCTTGTTAGCCTCTAACTTGTGCTTCTTTTCTTTGCTACTGCATCCAGAGAGAATAACTCCATCCAGAAAAGAGAGTGTGGGTGTAGGTGGGGCTAGAGATCTCTCCCCCGCTTTTTTTTTTGAGACTGGTCCTCCTCTCTATATAGTCCCGGCTATCTTGAATCTCACTCTGTAGACCAGGCTGGCCTCAAACTCGCAGAGATCCGCCTGCCTCTGTCTCCTAAGATTAAAGGAGTGCACCACCAGGCCCAGCTGGTGTGCCTGTTCCAGTGTGGAGGAAACCTCGGGGACGGAGGGTGAGGACGGAGTTGGGGGACACAAGACACGAGAGAAGGACTACCGAGAAGCATGGCTCTTACAAATGCACCCTTCACAGAGCTGTGGACTTGGGTTGTCCATTCAGGAGGAGGAATCATTTCTTTACCAGCCAGTGCCCAAGTCAGATGAAAGGATCACCCCATGGGTATCAGTTCCCTTGTGTACCAAGAGGATGGGCCTTTTGTTACTCCTTGGTATTGGGAAAGCCTGGAGTAGGAGGCAAGTCGGGTCCAGCACAGGCCTGAGGTAACATGAGGTGAGTTACACTGGAGTGGTCAGGTGACACCCGCTTGTGACTAGGACAGTTGTGACAGCTGAAACAGGTCAGGCAGCTGCTTAGGGCCATGTGGTGATATTGTGTTCCCCAAAATATTGTGCATCCTAATAAACTTATCTGGGGTCAGAGGACAGAACAGCCACTAGATAGACATAGAGGCCAGAAAATGGTGGCACACATGCCTTTAATCCTATCACTTGGGAGGCAGAGATCCATCCAAATCTCTGTGAGTTCAAAGCCACACTGGAAACAGCCAGGCATGGTGACTCACGCCTTTAATCCCAGGAAGTGATGGCAGAAAGCAGAAAGGTATATGAGGTGTGAAAACCAGGAACTGGTTTGGTTAAGCTTTTTAGGCTTTTAGTAGCAGTTCAGCTGAGATCCATTCGGGTGAGGACTGAGAGGCTTCCAGTCTGAGGAAACAGGATCAGCTGAGGAACTGGTGAGGTGAAGTGGCTGTGGCTTGTTCTGCTTCTCTGATCTTCCAGTGTTCACCCCAATACCTTGCTCCAGGTTTATTTTCATTAATAAGACCTCTTAAGATTCGTGCTACAGGGCCAGATGCTTGTGTCTCTCCAAAGGCCACACACTGAAGCCTTAACCTGTGATGGAAGGGAATTAGTTTTAGATAAAGGTGAGTGGACGGAGCCCCATCCTATGGTTAGTGCCCTTCTAGGAAGAGGCCGAGACTCAAGTTCCCCCTCTCTGTGTCATGGAAGGGAGCAACAAGAAGCGGCCACTTTCAGAGAACGAGCAACCTGGCACTGTGATCTGGGACTTTTCAGCCTTCAGGATGGCGAGGAATTAGCCTCAGCGCTGAGCAAGCAACCTGAGGTACGGCAGACATTGCCAATGGCAGGAAGGCAGAGAAACCAAGTCCGTGGTGGTGTTCCACAGGCGTGAGCTTCAGCTGCACCTCCTTCTGCCCATTGTTTCCAGTCTCTGCCCAAATCCTCAGCCTTGTTTACTCTCTCTATGAACAAAGAATGCATGTTTATTTGAGATTTATAGATGGTAATTTCAATGTCTGAGTGCCTGTAGGATTTCTACTATTATGTCTGTTTCCCCACATGTCTCGCCTCTCGGGATGGTTACTGTCTGACAGACCTTGTGTTTAGTGTAGAAACACTTCAAGATGTAGGAGGAAGTCTTCTCCTAGCTGTGAGCCACGCTTACCCTGCCAGCCACCAGGGGTTGCCAGAGCTCCATCATTGCTGGAATCCTACTGCGGTAAAAGCAAGAAGATTCAAAGGTAGAATTTTCTCTCCCATTGTGACTAAACCTGTGGACAAGCTTCTGCATCACGCCTACACCAACATCCTGCGTCCTCACCAAGCTGCACCCTCTTGCCCTTATGTACAGAGCTGGTTTTAAGCAGAAATGAAGTCAGAGGCATAGAAAAATATCATCCAAGATTACGTAAAGATACTTTCAGACACACGGAAATAGAATCTGGCATAGGAAGCAACACATTAAAAACTATCAAATGTCATTGTTCAGGCAAAAGGGTGAACTCGGATGGAAGCAAGAGAGGCAGGAAGGATGGAGAGTGACGTCGATGACGATGACGACAGTAGCTTGTGCTCAGGCTGAGTCAATGTTTGCATCCATAACAATGTCTTGGGTTAAGAATATGGGGCGGGGGGCCTTAGCTGATACAGTGTTTGCTGCCTAAACACGGGGGTCTGAGTTCGGATACCAAGCACCTGCTTAAAGCCTGAGTGCCTGCCTGAGGCTGGGCAAGAAACCTCCCTCAGGCAGGCACTCAGTGCTCAGGCAGAGCCCATCCTGTTGGTTGTATTAGAACCTCTCAGAGGTTCAGCAGGGCCATGGGGAGAGCAGGCGTGATCTCGGTAGTGTGTGTGGGGTGATTAGTCCATGCTGAGCACTGCCGCAGCCTTGAGGAAGACTCAAAAGGAGACCATAATATTTATTTTTATCTGTTTATTTATTGGTTGTTTCGAGACAGGGTTTCTTTGTGTAGCCCTGGCTGCCCTGGAACTAGCTCTGTAGACCAGGCTGGCCTCAAACTCACAGAGATCCACCTGCCTCTGTCTCTTGTGTGCTGGGACTAAAGGCGTGCGCCACCATTGTCTTTCTATTTTATTTTAATTTTAAATGATGTTTATCTCTGTCTGTGCAAGTGAAGGCAGTGCCTACAGAGGCCAGAAGAGGGCGTCAGATCCTCTGGTGTTGGACTTAGAGGCAGTGGTGAGGTGTTTGACATGGGTACTGGGAATTGAACTCAGGTCCTACAGAAGAGCAACACGTGCTCTTAACCACTGAACCATCTCTCCAGCTCTGACCATAATATTTATGAGGACCTTCATAGAGCCTTAGAAAAATAGTTTCAGATGATAGAAATTCCAGAGTGCCCAGGGCCCAACAAGGTAAGACCCCAGAGTGCTTGTTGTCTAAGCAAAAGTTACCATACCTGTAAGCAGAGCGATAAACACAAGCTATCATCAAGAGGAATGTCAACCGACTGAAACCAACCCAGAACTGGTTAGATGCTAGAATTCGTAGCTGGGAGCCTGAAGCCATCATTAGAACTGTTCTGGAAGGACAGGGAGAAACATGGAGGATTGGAGTGACAGAAGTCAATACGGTGTCAAGCCACAATGAATGGGCATTAACAGAAGTTTAGACAGAAGAACAGATTAGGGGACGTGAAGACACACCAGCAGAAGCCACAGAGAAAAGAGTGCCGTGACCTGGCAGGAAGTGCTGGGACTCTGTCTCTCTACCTGTGTAACAACTGCATTGGCAGAATCTTCTGGGTGCACCTGCATTGGCGCTCTGGAGCATGTTGAAGGCTTGTAGCTTCCAGAGGAAAGCTTAGATGGCAAAGGAGAATTTCAGTTAATTTTTTTTTCAGTCGCGGCTCTGAGCATAGTGGCATGTGTTCCTACGGGCAGGCAGTTGTTCAAAAATGTCAACAATAGCTTGAAAGTGACTTGCAGTAGTGAGGGTGGACCCCAAACTCCTTCCCTCCAAATATCAAGAGATGTGCTTGGAGTCAGGGCTGCTCCTGAGTCCAGAGATGCTAAGAGGTGGCAGCCACTGTTCCGCACATGCCTGCCACGTGGTCATCTCTTTCCCTCCAACTGAGGTGACTGACATGTTCCTTCTCCTTTTTTATCTCCCCCACCTCTATAGGAGGCAGACATTAAAGATTAAGGGATTCAAAGATGATGATGGATGGAGAAGATGATACAGTGGTTACACATGCTGAGTGGAAGTCACAGGCTCAGAAAAACCCGAGGAGATTCTGAGTTTATACCCCAGGCTGGATCCGAGGCACAGGGAGAGCCCACAGCAATTAAACAATGAAAAAGAGCCCTCCATAAAAAACATAAAAAAACCAAAAATGAAGGGAAAAGCAGAGACAATAACAAAGTCCAGCCGTGACAGGGAAGAGGATCTGACTTCTAGAAACTGCAACAGTAGGAGGCTCACATCAGTAAGAAAATATGACTGTTTTCAGAGAAAAGAATCAGCAGATGTTCCCTGAAAGGGATTTGGTGCCAGATCTACTAGACGAGGACTTTAAAACAGTCAGAAATACTCTCATATTACTAAAGGAAGATGTGGAAAAGTCAAGAAAATGGCAAGTGAACAAAACTGAAAAGAATATAGAAAAACTAAAAAGAAACTAAACAGAAATTCTTCACCTGAAAAACCCAATACTTAAATAAAAATGCATGATTTGCAAAGTGTAATTTTATGACTTTTTTTTTTTAATGGACAGAGGTGGGATGAAACTCTAAGGGAGTGGAGATTTGGGGGCTGGAGAGATGGCTGGTGGGGGGTGGTGGTTAAGAGCAATTGCTGCTCTTGCAGAAGACCCAGCACCCAGATGGCTGACAACTATGTGTAACTCCAGTTCCTGTGTGTGTCTCCCTCTTCTGGCCTCTGAAGGCACTACAGTCAGGTGGTGCGCATACACACGTGCAGACATACACTAATACACATAAAATAAAATACATAGATCTTAACAAAAGGGCTGGAGGTCTTATAAGTTCTTGAAGTTAATTTGGTATAAATTCAAGTCAGACAATGTAACTTTAGGGTGTTAATCATAGTCTCCATGGTAACCACTAAGAAGACAGCCAAAGAATACACACAAAATGAAATGAGAGCTTAAATGCTTCAGTCTAAACAGTTAAACACAGCAGAAGTCACCAGTACAGGAAGGGACAGAGAAGCTGCAAGGCACACACAGAAAATGAACAGCAGCAACAGAAGGAGCCTCCCTTCTTCTCCCTGGTTACTTTAAAACTAAACTCCCCAGTGAAGAGATAGAAATTGGCCTTAATAGGCTAAACCCCCAAGCTAAACAACCCGACTCATGTGGGACCAAGGTTGACGGTTCTTTTCTTTCAGCATTTGAAAAGTGTGGTCCTCCCTTCAGGCTCCAGGTCATCACTTGCTGCCTCCAGATCTCTTCTTCGCCTCTAGTTTTCTGAAGTTTGACTGTGATGAGTCTTGGCGTTGATTTCTTCAGGTTGCTTATTTCTGGAGTTTGCTCAGCTTCTTTGTAAGCTTATGTTTTGTCTGACTTGAGAAAACACTACCATTTCTTCAAACACCTATTCGGCACCACTGCCCTTCTCTGTTTCTTCTGGGACTTTGAAGATCAGACAGAACCTTAGGTCTTCTGATATCATTGAACGACAGCCTTCCAAAATTCCATCAACTTTGTCCTGTTTTATCTGTTCAGACTCATCGATCCCGTGGGGTTTCGTCTTCTGTCCTGATTCTTTCCTTTGTTCCTTTGTTGTGTGGTTGATTTCATTTTCAGTGAGTTCTTAAATTTTGGCTATTACTCCGTTTAGCTGCAATTTCTCCATTTGTTTCTTTTTTATGTTTTTATTGGATATTTTCTGTGTTTTCATCAATTTCAAATGTGTCTGAAACTGCTCTCTGGGTGGAACTGCTTCAGATCCTTTTTATAGAATTCCGACATGTGAGACATCTCAGTGTTAGCCTTTTCGTTCCAGTACCCGCGATGTAAGATCCTAGTTGCAAAATCCTCAATGAAATCCGAGGGAACTAAATTAAATGTCACATCAAAGATATGATAATAACATGCCCAAGTGGGGTTTGCTTCTGATATTCAATATTGCTTTCATATATGCAAAATAATAAGTGTGAGGCAAACATTAATTGAGTAAAAGATTAAAACTACATGTATTATTTCTGTACATGAAGAAAAAGCATTTGGAAAAGATTAATATCCTTCCTTGACTAAAATTAAAAAATTGTTTTGTTAACACAAAAGTTACAATTCTGACATCAAAAGAGATAAGAGGAAATTCGTTTTGGAACCGAATAGGTGTGATCATGGCTTGCGCAGTGGTTTTAATGAGAATGGCTCCCATAGGTTCATAAATTTGAATGCTTGGTCCTCAGTTGGTGGAACTGTTTGGGAAGGATTAGGAGGTGTGGCCTTGTTGGAGGAGGTGTGTCACTGAGAGGGCTTTGAGGTTTCAAAAGCCCAAGCCATTCCCAGTTAGTGCTCTTTCCCTGCCTCCAACATTCCCAGCAGTGTGTAGGTCCTCAGCTGCTGCTCCAGTGCCATGCCTACCTGCCACCATGCTCCTCACCATGATGATCCAGGGCTCTAACCCTCTGGAACCATGAGCCTGTTAATTAAATGCCTTCTTTTCTAAGTGGTCTTGATTATGGTGTTGTAACTAGGTCAGACTGGGAACAGACTCAGGTGATCCCAAATTCCATGTTCCAACGTGGTTACAGTTTGATGAAGGGATTATAGTAACAGAGCAAAGAAAGTCATGCACCAATGCACTTTGCAAATACATGTGATGAGGCCGGTGCTCAGCTCAAGTTCTCCTCTGTGGTCAGTCCAGCCCCCAGCTCATGTGATGAGGCCCTCTACATTTAGGGTGGGTCTTTTCTCCTCTGCTAAGCTGCCTGGAAACCCCATGCAGACACACCCAGGAGTTCCCTCTCCCAGGTGATGTCATTGTAGCCGGGTTACAGTTTCTGGAGACTAGTCCACATTGTCTCTAGTTGTCAAATTCACTGGTGTACAGGTGTGACACATCCTCCCAGCCTTCCTATTTGGGTAGAATTTGTAGTACAGTTCCTGCCTTCCTCGATAGTGTTTTCATCAGCCTACACAGCTAAGGATCTATCAATTTTGCTGGGCTTTTTGGAGAGTCGCCCTTTGGTTCCTTGCTTTTGTTTTTCTTTCTGTAGTCCTGGGGCTTGAACCCTGGACCTTGCACATCCTAAGCAAGTGTTTCTCCACTGAGCTAACATCCCTGGACCTTATTGGTTTTCTCAAATAGTGTTCTCTCTGTATTGTCTCTGTTTTCATCTTTATTGTGTCCTTCCTTCGGATAGTTTGGGGTTAATCCTTTTTCTAGTTCCTTAAATTCTAAAGTTGGAGTTTTGAAATAGTCCTTGTTTTCTAATGTGTGTATCACTTGATATAAATGTCCTTAACCCGGGCACAGTGACACACGTCTGTAATCCCAGTAGTTTGGAGGTCAGGGCAGGAATGTCAGGGGTTCAAGTCCAGCCTAAGCTACATGAGACCCTATCTCAAAACAAAACAAATTTTCTTCTTTGCCATGTCCTGTAAGTCTTGATAGTTTGTGGGATCTTTTTTTTTTTTTCATTTCTTTCTAAGTACTTTTTAATCCCTCTTATGATTATCAACAAACTTTTTTTTTTTTTTTGGTTTTTCGAGACAGGGTTTCTCTGTGTAGCTTTGCGCCTTTCCTGGAACTCACTTGGTAGCCCAGGCTGGCCTCGAACTCACAGAGATCCGCCTGCCTCTGCCTCCCAAGTGCTGGGATTAAAGGCGTGCGCCACCACCGCCCGGCTTATCAACAAACTTTTTAATAAAGTTCAGGATTTATTTTTTTCTATTAATGCAAAAATAATAAAAAAAATCCCTGGGTTAATTTTTTCTGTGTAGTTATGTTATCAAACTGCCCTATAGTTATGTCTTTTTATTTTTCTATTCAATTTTAGGGATTCTTCTCAAATCTTGCTGATTTAATTTCATTTTATCAATGTGTAACACATTAGCGTGGTTCAGAAGTGAAGATATATATCATAGAGGTGAATTCAGAGCAGTTTTGTTTTTTTCTCTCTCTTTTATTTATTTTTGATTATTTGAGACTGGATTTTTTTTAATGTAGCCTTGGCTGTCCTGGAACTTGCCCTGTAGACCAAGTTGGCTTCCAAGTCACAGAGCTCTGCCTGCCTCTGCCTCCAGAGTTCCAGAGCTCCAGGGATTAAAGGTATGGGCTTCCACAGCCTGACTGTCCTTGTCTTTATTGTGGATGAATCAGGGCAATTGAAAATTTTCAAGAGTTGCCCAGGCATAGTGGTACATGGTTCTAGGGAGGGAGAGGCAGGCAGATCTCTGTGAGTTGGAGGCCAGACTGGTCTACAGAGTGAGTTCTAGGACAGCCAGGCCTACATAGTGAGATTATCTAGAAATGTCCCCTGACCTCACAAAAAATTCAAGGGTTTGGCTTTCCTAATTATTTTAATTGGTTTCTGTTTTATTTGACATTTTGAACTATTTATCCTTCTTTCCTTCTTTTGTGTGTGTGAAATTGGACTGTTTATACTTTTCTTTGCTGGAATCAGTTTTGGTAACTTGTGCTTTCCTAAGAAATTGTCCATTTCATCTCAATTTCCACACTTGTTAGTGTTGTGCAGCACGGTCTCTTAGGATTCTGGAAACTTCTTTCAACTTGTCACCCTGCCGCTTGTTTTGCTGTGGGTGCTCTGTCCGCGTTTCTATGCCGACCAAAGGTTTTGCTTATTCTTCTCAGAGCAGCAGACTCTTGCATGATTGGTTAGTTCTGTGGCTTTTCAGTTTTCCACCTCTTCATCTTTTTTTTCCCAAGTTGAGGTGTGATGGTTCAAATACAAACATCTCCCCTCCAGGAGCGTGCACTGAATGCCTGGCCCTGGGTTGTTGGTTCTGGGAACTTTTGATGGGGCCTGGCTGCAGGAAGCCAGCAGAGGCAAGGCTTGAAGTGAGACCTGGCTCCCACCTTCTGTTCCCATCTCCCAGGAGGTAGAGAAACGTCTTCACCACAGGCTTCTGCCATGACACTCTGCTGAGCGCACATGGCCAAGCAGCCTTGGATTGAACCCCCGGTACGGAGTCAGAGCGCATCTTCCTTCTTTAGGTTGATCTGTCAGGGTGACAAGAAAGTCTGAGTAATACAAGATACAGTTCACATAACATGCAATTAACCTTTTCACAGTAAAAGTCAACGGTATTTAGTGTATTCACAATGTTGGGAAAACCATCATTCTCTCTAGTTTAAATTTTTATCATTCCCTAAAAATACCTCATATGCATTAAAGAATTATTTCTCATCTCTCATTAGTCCCTTCCTCAGGATCCTCCAAGCTGTTTTCTGGCTCTAAGGGTTCTGTTCTGTATAATCCTAGGAAAGAATCGTGGACTAGGTGACCTTTTGTGTCTGCTTATTTTCACCGAGCAAAATGGTTTCGAGGGACGTTCCAGTTGTACCTGCTGCCTGTACCTTGTTCTTGGTTCTGCTGCGCCATGCTTCCCTGTGTGGCTCACCCACATTTTGTCATCCGTCCTCAGACAGCAGTTGCTTCTGCCTTCTGGCCATTAGTTATCATTCACGTGTCCTTTTTGGGTGACACACACTTACTTCTTTTATGTGGCTACCTGGATGTGGAATAGCTGGGGTTGTGGTCATTCACTGTGTTTAACTTCCTGAGGAACTGCCTGCCTGTCATAAAACAATGGCTGCATTATTTTATATTTGCAATCTTTATTAATTTCTGCCTAGATATCTATTAGTTCCTTATTGTGGTATTTGTTTGTTTTCGTTTAGGTCCTTGTTTATCTAGAGTTTTATTTGCAGTGTTGGGGATTGAACCCAGGGTCTTGCACATGCTGGGCAAGCATTTCACAACTGTGCTACACCCCAGACCCACCTATCTTATTTTTGGGTCTGGAGTTGTGATGTTTGATTTTTTTTTCTGAGAGTTATTTTTATTTTATGTGTTTTGGTGTCTGGCCTGCCTGTATGTGAGTGTGCCATGGTCATGTAGTATCTACAGAGACTGGAAGAGGGCAGCCGATCCCCTTGATGTTTGCTTTTAGTTGTCAACTTTATTGGCATAAGAAACAGATGGAGGATCAGCCGAGCCCACGTCTGTGTGTCTGTGATGGTATTTCCTAGGACAGATAGATAGATCTTAAGGCTGTGACACAATCCATGGAGTAACCACGTGATGGCGATCTTGGGAGATGGTAAGAAGCAGGAGAGATGGGGCCTGACAGGAGGAAGTAGACCCTTGGGGGTGTGTCCTAGGGGCTCTGGCTTGTCCCAGAGTCTTCCTGACTGTGGCCTATTCTGTGCTTCCTGCCGCCATGACATTCTCACCATTTGCACGGGGGCCGAGTGACCAGGGACTGCACTCTCCGACCCTGAGAGCCAAAGACGTCGTTTTCATCCTTGGCTTGTGTCTGCCAGGGATTTGGTGACAGTGCCGTCAAAACAGCCGGCAGCGACTTACTGCACGCATTTTCGTTAATTGTGGAGCTGCGACAAGCATCTGAGTGCTGTTCTTTTCTCTGATAACTGGCTGTTCCTGTCCTAAAGATGCTGACGCACAGTCTTACTATTTTTAAGAGAATTCTGCCATTTTATATTTCAATTTGTATTTTCCTTTCACCTCGAAAGAATTTAAAACTTGGAACAAAACAAATCTGTTTTTTTTTTAGCTTTTAATGCCATATTTTAATGCACTATAATATTGATATAATATAATATCAATAAAAGGTTATTTCTATAATTGCTAGTTTTTGGAAAGTTCTGGGTTAGGGTTGTCACTCTGTGGTAGAGTGCTTGCCTAGCAAGTCCAAGGCCCTGGGGTCAATCCTTAGCACTACAGACAATGAATTATAACTTAAGGTATGCTCCATGTATGTTTGAGAATACTACATACTTTTTATTATTTTTTAATACACACACACACACACACACACACACACACATTATTTTGGGGACTGGGGATTGAACTCAGGGGCTTCAGTGTGCTAAGCATGGACTCTATGCTGAGCTACCTCTCCAGGCACAGTGTAAAATTTCCACCCAACGGTAAGATCTCCTTAATTGACCAGAATATTTATTCTCTGGCCTGCCATTTTTGTTCACTTGACCAAGCGCAGTGGGTAAGTGTACTTTGGCGGGGCGTTTGTGTTCCATAGCAGTTACTTTATGAGATGTTTCCTACATTGGCAGTCAGGCCTGTTAAATCTCCATTGATCTAATAACAATCACACCTTTTCCACTCCGGATGCTTTTGGCCCGAGTTCCCCCTTGTCTGATAGTGGAATCAAATCCATTTGCCTGCCTTTTCCGTCCTTCTAAATCGCTCTGCTTAGAGAGGTGGCTTGCTCTCTGAGCCAATTTGCAGACCCTTTCTCCCCAGTCTGTGCGTTAAGCCTATTCACAGGCATTGCCCTGGCTGAGCGCACTCTCTGCCCCGCTCTGCAGTTACATGGAATAGTTACTGGATGCACTCGCCACAGGCCCATTATTCGTCCCTTTCTCCATCTGGTCTGTTTTCTTTCTGCTTAAAAAGCTTTCTTTCTATTTGTTTTGTCACTTAAAGCAAACAAACAAACCTGACTCCATTGTGATCTGTCTCCCCCCATCCCCATGCTTTAGATGATACAGTTCAGTGGTTTGTGATTGCTGTGTTATTGATTTTTAAAACCTGGTAAAACTTACATTATATAAAATTTATCATTTTAGCCCATTTTCGAGTTCCGTTCAGTGACACTAGGGGCACTCACAAGACTGCAACCATCACTGCTTTTTCCAAAACCTTTCCCTGCCAGGAAAAAATTGTTCTTGTTAGCAACGCCCCCCTGCCCCCTCCTCCATGCTAACCTCCATCTTGTTTCCCACTTCTGTGAGACTACACGTCCTGTCTTTCTTGGGGAAGCTGGTGTATGCGGCATTTGTCCTTCTGTGTCTGGCTTATTTTCCTGAGCATCATGTTTTCAAGATTTATCCCGACGATGGGATGGCATGTTTTCGTTTTTCCGCTTCATTTACAATCTCTCAAAGTTTGTGTTTTCACATGAGTGACTATCTTCATTCTAATGCTTAATTAGCTTGAGCAACATGGAGCTGGTGTTTTTGTAGGTAGAAGATGGCCAGATATGGGCAATTTCAGATGGTGCCAACTGATGAGGCCTGGTCAGTCAGCTTGAAACGTGAATGCTTTGTTTCCCACCTGTTAATTTATGTGACAATCAGCGGGTTTATTGTTTCCAGTCTCTTTCTTGCGGTTCCTCCCACTTGGAGGTGTATTATTTTTGTTTTGTCTGAGCACACAGCATTGTTTATTCTTCCGTTCAGTTAGCCATGGATCCATAATTAAGCATTTTTAATACTTACCACGGGCCTTCTAGTAGGTTCCTGGGGAAGGGCTTGTGAATATATTTCCTGGATTCCTGCACATTTGAAAGTGTTTTTCACAGCCTGCGTAGTTGAAGGACAGCCTGGTCTGACGGTCCTTGCAATTTCCAATTAAGTTCATTCAGGTGTCAAAGGTGTCAAGCTAAGTACACCGTTTTTTGAAACCGAGTGCAACGTACTAAGTGAGAATCGTTTTCACATTTCTGCCCCCATTTCATCGCTTAGCTCTTAAACTCAACAAATCCCCCTTGGATGGCCACTTTGGCAGGGCGCAGCCAGGCACGTGGGGTGTCATTTTTCCACATCACGTTGAAGCAGACTGTACTGTCGCAGTGTGGGTTTTATGAGATGCACCCATGCGATCCTATTATTTGATGGGGATGTCAGATTGTCATGCAGAAGTTCTACACCAGTAGCTGTGAATAATACCGCATATTACATGCATCTCAGGGTTTCTAGAACAGTCTTAATGGAGGAGAGCTGTTATACCTTCCATTATTGGGTTGCATCTGCACGGGACACCGTGGGGCCTCTCTCATGAGCTATGCATCACGAAGTATTAACTTAACACTCTGAACGCTTCGTTCCCATGATTTGTTTTGGGACTGCCTTAAAGAGCAAGCAGCAACCTTCTTGCTCTTTCCTTTAGAGGTTCTGATCTCCGCTATTAATGGAGCCCAATTAGAAATGTATTAATGCACAGATGCATCGACCTACAAATGAAAACTTCTTTGGGGGGGGCGGTTAATAAACCTTTAGAACGGCATCTTCTTTGTCGTCTGACATGTAGTCAATCCGTTTACTAATAATATTATCGGAAAATGTCACCTTTTCCATCCCCCATGCTTCGTTAGTCTTAGACACACAATGTTGACAGTTTCCAATCAGGCTGTTAAAATGAGCGATTCTGCAATTACGCGAGTCATTTCTGCTTTAGCTCGTAATTGCTGGACCTTGTAAGCAGCTCCTTGGGCTTCAACGGGTCCTGGGCAGATCGATCTCAGCAAGGAACTTTGCCTCTCAGTTCGTGCTTGGGGTTGCTTAGAAAAGGTCACGGAGCACACGTGGCTGGCGCTGTGGTGGAACTGAGTGGCTGGTGCCCTTGCCTGCTTGGATGACTCTTTTATCCGAATAAGGTCTGCAGCCTGACTGGGGGCTGATTGTTGGGCCACACGAATCCCAACGTTCAACAATTCTCATTATGTCGCCTAATTAACGACTTAGACTGGGGGGGGGGATTACTGCTTGTCTTGTGACTCTGATAACTTTCCAGCTTTAATTAAAATGTTGTCAATTACAGAGGGAATAAAAATATCTGTAAAATTATGTTCATAAAAAAAGAAATACTCCAGGAGACCTGAGGCTTTCAGAGCCTCTGAAAAATACCAATTTTTAAGAGTTAAAAAAAAGTCTGCATCATTAAATGACTAAAAATGTAAATAATTTTCCAAGTCTTAAGTGTGGAGCAAGTGAGAGAGATACATGAAGCTGTTGGCTGGCATTTTGTTCAGGAATTAAATATTTGAAAACTTCCCAAGATATGACCATTCCCTCTACATATGAATAATAGACAATGTATCCTGAGAAAAAACAATGGATTTCCTGAGGTTGTCATCCCCTATAATACCTTAAAGGGTTGATTTGTTTGAAGTATATTAGATTTTTTTGGTAGTAAAATAAGATTTGTAGTTTATCAAACACATTGTTTTTAATTTCTATGATTCATTATGAAATTTGGCTAAGAATTTTGTCAGACTTTGAGCAGTTGTAATGTAAATGTAAAAATCTACCTCTCTGCATCTTGGATGCAGCTCAGTTGACAGAGGACTTGCCTATGCTCAGAGCATGCATGAAGCCAGGTTCCATCCCCAGCACTGGAGAAACCTGACGTGGTGATCCCAGCACTCGGGAGCTGGAGGCAGGAGAATCAGGAGTTCAGTCTTTCTCAGCTACACAGTGAGTTCAAGGCTGGGGATATGCATGACTCCCCCCCACCCCCCAAATCCAGACGTGGCAGTGAGGACTACTAATAAGATCAATTAGTCTTTACTTGGAAACTAGTCCAGAGTCCTCTGCTGTGAGGACAAAACAAAATGCAGCTCTTTGAAGACAGAATGGAAAGCTGTAGAAGCCATAAGCTGACCAGGAAGTGTTTTACTCCTTGTAAAACAAAGAACTTGGCTGATAAACAGCTAGGCAGACCTCATCTGTCTGTGTGGTGGGAAAGCCAGCACTAGTCACTGGCTACGGCTTTCAGAGGTGTCCAGTGGTCAAGCTCCCCGTGCAGTCTCAGACCCAGGGGGAAAGGTGACCGTGTGGAGGACAGGTTCCTGTCTCAGGAGGAAATCCCTGAGAGAGCTGCTGGGTCTGTAGTCTGCGGCTACCATCTTGGTTTCAGTTTGCGGGCAGACCCAATGCTGAGATGGAGAGGTAGCGACTGTTTTCAGTTCTGTAACAAAATACCCGAGACTAACTTACCCAGGACAGAGGTTTGTTTAGCTCGTGGTTCTGGAGGCTACAAGCCCAGGAGTACCAGAATCTGGTGAGCGCCATGGTCAAATCAAAACATAATGGAGGTCATTATGTAGCAAGCAAAGACAGCATGCCAGCTCAGAGCTCTTTAAACTTTTTAACTTTTTTCTTTTTAAAGATAGGGTTCCACTATGTAGCTCTGGCTAGCCTGGGACTTGCTATGTAGACCAGGCTGGCCTCAAACTCAGAGATCTGAATGCTGGGATTAAAGGTATATGCCACCATGCCTGCCTGTTTTCTTTTTCTTATGGGGACATCAATGCCATCTTGTATGTTCTATCTTGGTGACCTCATCTAATCCTAACCATGCCCCAAAGGCCCCATTTTTGGACACCATCAACATATGACTCTGGGAAAAACACTTGAGCTGTTAAAAGTATTTGTTTTATTGAGACATGCGTGTGTCTTTATGGGGTGCATGATGGTAATTCATTGTATGTGTATGATCAAGTCAGGGCTATTGGCATTTCTCCAACCTGTAATCATGCTATGTGCTGGGAATCACACGGTCATTTTCCTACTCATTTTGAGATATATTCTTGATGGTTTTCACCAATAGTTAGCCTACCGTGCTGAGGAAGACCCATGGCAGTGGAGCATGGTGATTCCTGCCTTCCATGGTTTTGAACTTCGTTTGTACCCTGTCCTCTCCCTTCTCAGTCTTCACCAATTCTTCTACACCACCAACAAATGAGTGAGAACATGGGGTAGTCATCTGGCTTGTTCTACTTAACACAGTGACCTCTACTTCCTTCCACGTGGCTGTCAGTGAAGGAGTTCATTCTTTTTATGACTGAGTAGTCAGGCTCCTGTGTAGGTACATCATATTTACTTTATCCACGCACTGAAGGTTACTTGGGGATGAGCCTATATTTTGGCTTTTGTGAGTACTACTGCAATAAACATGGCAGTGAAGCATTTCTTAATTTTTACTATGTTATTTAATTTTTTAAAATTAAAATATAATTGTGTTATTTCTCCCTTTTGCTCTCTCCAATTCTTCCCAGGCC